>ML832766.1:8722-52009 GCA_009831015.1 Picea engelmannii
TATTAAAAAGAAATTAATTTTTGGAGAACCATAGGGATGCGTGACACTTGGATGACAGAGAATTTTTAGAGGTTTGTCATTAAAAATTAAATTAATAATGATTTAGGAAAGTAGGTGGGTCTCAAATTTTCTATAAAAGAAGGGGAAAAGAAGGAAGAAAGGAGGGACGGTGAGCGTAACGTTACACTGTCGAATTGTGGCTTGACTGGTTTCTTGTGAGGAGTTGGGAATTTCTCAGCTGTATTTGAGTGGTAGCTCAGCCTTGGAGGCGAGCTGAGAAGCTAGTCTTATCTCTAGTTCTTGTGTGTCCACTTTGCGGCTCAGGGGACTAAGGGGGAAGCAGAGTACCCCTAGCGATTGGCTGGGAGGTACCGGTGAGCTCTCTACGGTCGGCGAGCAGGAGCATTATGGCGCGGGAGTGGCTCAGAGCGCGCAAACGTCATCGACGCGAGAGTTAAGGCAAAGGTATGACTTGTAATTCATTAGATTAGAATGCATGTGAAATGCCTCTGTTAATAAAGTTATTACCTCAGTTATTAGCAAGATGATGAAAATGTTTATGAATGAATTTTACTGAATATAATGGTCTGAATCAGTTTCTGGAATGACCTACTGTGTTGCACTGCCAACTTATTTTCCCATAAATGTTGTGCTGCCATTATATTTTCCCTTAGATGTTTGCGCTGCCGTATGTTCTTCCCTTGGGAATTTCCTTGTATCACCGGTGGCGGTTGGGTCTTCCTGCGGATGTATTTTACACCTTCTATTTCCATCATTTTAAATTGGATTGCCCTTTCTCGGTGGATTTTTAGTTTTCTGTGGGAAATTCCATTTCTGTGGCTTTATATCTTTCTGTGGGAAGATTCGATCTCTGTGGCGTTGTTATTTCTTAGTGAGCGAAATTTTTTTCCTCTGCGTTGAATAATGAAACATCTCTGCATTATATCTCTGGCTTATGGGTTAATTCCCTGCGTTTGTGAACTTTCTCTGCGATTTGTATTAATGCTGGCACCTTCAGTGATGGTGGGCATTCCATGGGGGACCTGCGTTTTATGTTTTTGCTAGGGTTTTCATTGAATGTGGGGGCGATTGGGTAATGGAATCAATAGTAAATCAAGCTAAATGCTTTTTTCGTGTTGGGAGAATTAGTAATTGATTCTATTCTAAATCAAACCAAATTAAACCTTTTGTCATGGATTTTTCCTGTTGCCTGAAATCCCTCTTGTTGGGCGTTCGATTTCCTATGGGCGTTGATCTCTGACTGGGGGCGTTTTCCTTAGTCATGGTGGGCATTCGTTCTTGGGGCAACTCGTTTCACAAGGTTACTGTCATTCCGTTTTATAAATCACAGTGTGCATGTAAGTTCCGGTTGGGGTTGTTGTGCTTGTTTTATTTCGTTTTCTTCTGTGGGCGTCTATTGACAGGGTGTGTTTTTGCTTGCATTTCCTGTTGACTACGGCGGATTTAAAAAAAAAGGAGAATGACGGAGTCGTGTTAAGTTGCCATGATTTTTCCATTAAGTCGTATCTTACCATGCCGTAGTGACCCTGTAAATGCCAATTAATTATGGAACGCGTCTGTTAAGGGACCCCGATTTTGTGAGTTAATCTGATTGACTGAGCGGTTGTTATGACCACGTTTTTGGCTCTTATAAAGATGCAACTGATATCCTCACTATTAGTGATTGACCCCCCCCCTTTTGGAGACGACTTTCCATTGCATTCCTGGCGTTTCGCCCTGGGTATGACTGTGTAGGGCCTTTAGCCAAATTTGGCTGTTGCCATTTGTCAGCACTGCAATCCTTTTGATGCCAACTTTTGGTTGCTTGATTATCAGCTATGGTTCCCGATTTAATGACTGAGTTATTTTGACAAATTACCTTCTTTGGGCCAGCACGTACCAAACCTCAGTTATTTACTTGCACCTGCAACAGCATTGATTGTTGGCAGATCTATTAGAGGGCGTCCCTACACAACACCCTGACAACTTTTTAGATAGTCCGTAATGGACATGCTAACTGAGCAAAATGCCTTTTGTTCTCTCCCCTATTTTTAAATTGAAATAAACAAATGAATGATGGCGAACATAAGGGAAGGGTTGTGACAGAGTCATTGACAAAATTATTGTTTTTACCTTTCGAAGGGGTTTTGTTAACGTACCTTTTAGCGATGAGTTAGATAATGAGTATTTAAATGTTGTAGTCGATTAAGGAATGTTGTATTTAATCTTAATGTTATAATACAGATTTAACATGGTCATGATAGAACGCCAGTTTCATTCCATAATTAAAGGCTGTACTTAATTATAAAAGGTTGAATTAAATATTAAATATTACATGTTTTAATGAATATTAAATGTGGTACTTATAGAGTGCCAGTCTTCCGTCTATAATTGAATGTTGTAACTAATCATAGAATGCGGCAATTAATATCAAGAAATTAATGTTGTAATTTAGATTAAAAGTGGCCATTATAGATTGCCATTTTAATTTATGATGTATATGGTTATTTTCAAATTGATGTTACCTAGAATTAAGGTGTTATGTCCATATATGGACATCTTTAATTAATTGTTATCCTAATTATTGTCAATGTTAATATTAATAGTTGTCATTCCAATCATTGCCCTTTTTAATTTTTGTCATTTAAATTTTAATATTCCATAGACTGCCATCTTTAATTAGGATGCATATTGTTATTTTGAAATTGATGTTCCTATAATTATGATGTTATTTCTATAAATTTATATCTTTAGTTAACCGTTATCGCTAATTATTGTCATTATCAATACTGATAGTTGGTCTTTTCCAAATATTGCCCTTTCTAAGTATTGTCATGTTAAATTTTAGTATTTTATACATTCTCAGTTTTTATGATGTAAATTGTTATTTTCCAATTGATGTTACCTACAATGGTGATGTTATTTTTACTACATTATTATTGAACTTTATGGTCATTGATGACTTYGCATTGAGAGCTCCTCHTRTTTATCTGAATGTTTTTATCTTGTARGGTCAATATAATTTTGGTKGTTGTAGCATTAARAGGTATTSTAAGTGTAAAATCATGGTCCRGATATGTGATATAAATGAAGGGTGGTTAATACTTCATGACAATGTTTTGTAATGTTTATGGTTGTTAATAACATATATGGTGCAATAACCTTGACTTAAGTGCAATAAATTACTTCGAGTTAGTAAATTAGGGTGGTTGTTCATTTAGACAATGTTGAACTGGGGGGATCGTTGTCAGAGTCCGTCTTGTCGTGCACATTCCGTAAAGGACATAGTCGTCCTTCTTGTTTATGATGTACTTGATAGTATTCAGTTGGTTGCTTGGTTAGTTGTGTCGGGTGGGATATAGACACCTCTTGTAGCTTAGTATATTTGTCTGTGTGTGATTCTAGTGGAAGGAATCCAGAGCTGTATCAGTAGTCTCGGTTTGTTTAAAGGCACAGTGTCCACTACTGCGACTCCCTAAAAGATTTATTAGTTTATGCCTAAGCAGTCGGCCAGGAGCTTGTCTAATCTTCTTTCGAGAAGACATAAGACTTAAAGCCCTGCTTTTCTATGCAGAAATAGTAAACTCTACTGTTGGATTCTTCCATCTATGACTGTACTGTACTTAACACCTAGTGTCATTTTCTGCTTACAACTGCTAGTTGTACGCCTTATGTTTAGGGGCGTTTATTACTTGTTCTCACTGTGATGTGTCGGGGTCATCTTGTTGTGTTCATCTTGCTTGTGTCTTGTTCTAGGTCGGGTTACTAGTTTCTGCTTGAGCAGTCGTCCAGGAGCCTGTCTAATCTTCTTTCGAGAAGACATAAGACTAAACGACCTGCTTTCCGGTGCAGAAATAGTAACCCTAACGCCATGTATTTTTCCCTCTGTGTTCTTACTGTGCACCCCCAATATGCCTTAATGTTGGTGTTGTGAGCCTTATGTCTATGGTCGTATATTGTGACATTTACTCGTTGTGTGCCTTCAGTCTTCTTGTGCTGAACTTCATGGTTGGGTCTTGTTGGTTGTCGAGTGGCGACGTAGAGTCAAGTGTGCTTGTTACTTCTACACGCGTGCACACACCTTAAAAAAAATATAATAAAAAAAAAATTGCACCTGTTTTCAGAGTTGTTGTCGTAACGAGGAGGATGTTACATATGGTATCAGAGCCAATTCGACTCGCGACTTGGGATTTGCTATGGCTTTTGTTGGCATGATTAGATTGATTATATTGTTGTTTATCGAGTTGATTGTGTGCGTGAAGGTAATCATGGTTAGAGGAGGTCGCGGAGGCAGACGGCGGGGGTGCTAGGGGAGGAGACGCGATGCCTCCAACAACATCCATGCCTGAGGGGTCTAACCCCCAGGGAGGTGAGCAGGTCCTTGGACAGGAGCAGATTGTAGTTGCCGATGTTGTTGGGATGATGAGATCTTTCCAGTGCATGTCCAAGGCACCGATCATCATATTGGACAGAGATGAGGCCAGGGCACCAGCACCTGCTGAGGTTCCACCATGCGCACCGACCGTTACAAGTAGCATCCATCGTGAGCTCAAGAAGGTAAAATTTCCCGAGTTCTCTGGTGCCCCGGACGATGCAGCCACTGAGGCATGGTTGGAGAATATGGCGATTTGCTTCGCACTTCGCGATTATACCTCCAACATGCAGGTCCGCATGGAAATCTTTCAACTGAAGGGGAGCACTCTTCTATGGTGGAAGACGCTCCTACCGCAGCTGAACATGGCCGTCGAAGACGTGTCATGGGAACTATTCGAGGAACAGTTCCGAGAGAGGTATCTTTCAGAGGAATTCATTGAGCGCTAGCTCAATGATTTCAATGCATTACGACATGGAGGTTGTATGGTGCCTGAGTACATGGCACGTTTTATGGAGATGCTCAGGTATGCTCTGCACCTGAACACTGAGAAGCTCAAGGTCAACCGGTTCATGTTTGGCCTTAACAGAAGCCTGCGTGTAAAGGTTAGGATTCTGATGCCTCAAACCTTGCACGACGTTGTCCAAAAGGCCCTCATAGTAGAGGAGGAGCTTATCAGCGGGGGTCAGACCAGGACTCCAGCGAGACCTGCAGGGTAGGGTTCATTTGGTATGCCGCAGCAGCAGACACCAGCGAGACATACGCCAGGGTATCGTGGCTTCCAGAGGGGATCCACGTTCACTACACCTCGACGACCACCGCCCCAGCAGTGGACACCTTATCGAGGACCACAGCAGCAGTAGCAACGTCGCCTGCAACAGCAGCAGTTTAGGCCTGTTCAACAGAACAGACCAGGGTTCCAGGCCGGTGGGCAGTCATCTTCTACTTCGGGTACCAGGACTACTGGGTCGAAGAAGGTGTGTTGGCCATGTGGGGAGCCACACTACCAACACGACTGTCCTGTGGAGAGGACCAGAACGTCCGGATCAGATGACCCGCTAAAGTGGGAGATATGGGCAAGGCCCATCGGATTCACGCAACTGTGAATAACCGCCAGGTAGAGCATCAGTCGACTATGCTCGATATGACAGGTACTATCGCTGACCAGACCCTTAGTATTTTGATAGACCCAGGTGCTACTGAGAGTTTCATTTCTGGTGCAGTGCTAAAAAGGATTAAGGTAAAGGTAGTCGAACAGGATGAGTTTAGATTTGTAGAGATGGCTTCTGGAGCCAAATAGAAGGTTGGAGGAAAGATTACGGGCTGTGCCCTTAATTTGGGAGATTTTGTCACGAGGGTCAACTTGTATGTCACGATCTTAGGATCTTATGACGTCGTGATCGGCATGGATTGGTTGGAATCGCATGAGGCGATACTCAACTGTAAGACAAAACGGTTAAGCTTGGTCAATGATGAAGGACAGAGACATGTGATTGTAGGATGGAACCAACGAGTATCCCTGAGGTTCGTCTCTTCCTTACAGTTACGGAAGAGTATGCGCAAGGGGTGCAATATTTATGCAATCCTTGTGATAAACGAAAAGGAAGTGGCAGAAGGTCTATAACACCTTCCGGTGGTGAAGGAGTTTGCAGACATATTTCCAGAAGAGTTGCCTGGGATGCCGCCAGAGAGAGAATTGGAGTTTACTATAGACCTGAAACCAGGAACCGAACCGATAGCAAGAACTCCTTATCGGATGTCGACCTCGGAGTTGCAAGAGTTAAAAATGCAACTGAAGGAGTTGTTGGACCTGGGACTGATACGCCCTAGTGTGTTACCATGGGGTGCACCAGTTATTTTCATTTGAAAGAAGGATGGATCGTGGAGGCTTTGCATTGACTACCGTCAACTGAACAAGGCTACGATCAAGAATCAGTATCCCTTACCAAGAATTGACGATCTGTTTGATCAAATGAAGGATGCGATGGTGTTCTCCAAGATCGATTTGTGATCAGGGTATCACCAGTTATGGATCAAGGAGGATGACGTCCCTAAGATCGCTTTTAAGACCAGATTTGGACATTACAAGTTTATTGTTTTACAGTTTGGATTGACAAACGCCCCAGGGGTATTCATGAGTTTGATGAACGGGGTGTTCCGCGAGTACTTGGAAAAGTTCGTCCAAGTATTCATTGACGATATTTTGATCTACTCTCAGACGATGGAGGAGCATGATGATCACTTGCGCTTGGTACTACAGTGTTTGCGAGAGCACAAATTATATGGGAAGCTGTCCAAATGCTCTTTTTATCAATCGAGGATTCACTACTTAGGGCATGTCATCTCTGGCGAAGGTATCACCGTGGATCCAGCCAAGGTTGAGGCTATTATGGAATGGCCTACACCGACAAATGTCACAGAAGTGCGTATATTTATGGGTTTTGCAGGATACTATCGACGGTTTATCGAGGGAGTTTTTAAGATAGCAAGTCCGATCACAGATTTGCAGAAGAAAAACAAGAAGTTTGTTTGGAAAGAGAAATGCGCGGAATCATTTCAGAGGCTTAAAGAGTTGTTGATGACAACGCTGATACTAAAAGTCCTTGACATGGATGCAGACTTATTGGTATGCACTGACGCATCCAAGGAAGGTTTAGACGGAGTCTTCATGCAAGATGGACGAGGGATTGCTTACATTTCGAGAAAACTGAGAAGGCATGAGGAGAGTTACGCGACGCACGATTTGGAGTTATTAGCCATCGTTTATACATTGAAGGTATGGAGACACTACCTTGTTGGATGAAAATTTGAATTAAAGACTGATCATTGTGGACTACAACACATTTTTACGCAAAGCGACCTAAACACGCGACAACTACGTTGGTCGGAATTGCTTAGCGAGTACGACTTCAAGATTACTTACATAAAGGGAACAGTGAACTGAGTGGTGGATGCTTTGAGTCAGAGGCCATGCATATTTTCGGTGTTTCCTCTTCAGACGAATCTATGTGAGAAGATTCTCACTTTATAGCGTGACGATAACTGGTACAAAGAAGTCGAGGATTTCATCGGACAAAACACAATGATGGTACCACGATATGAGGGATATTCATTTGATAGCGATGGTTTATTGAGGTTTAGAGGTCGGATTTACATACTGCCAAATGGCGAGTTGAGGATGTTGATCCTGAGCGAGGCTCATAGAGAAGTTTACATGGCTCACCCAGGAGTTACGAAGATGAGGGTAGATATTAAACCCTTATTCTTCTGGAAGGGAATGAAGGACGACATAGTCAACTTTGTGGCTAGATGTCTCGAGTGTCAGCAAGTAAAGGCTGAACATAGACACCTGACAGGATTACTTCAACCGCATGCTATTCCAGAATCGAAATGAGAAGTCATTTCGATGGATTTTATTGTTGGATTGCCACTGATGGCAAGGAGACGTGACTCGATTTTTGTAGTAGTAGACACTCTGACGAAGAGTGCTCACTTTATTCTTGTGCATATGACATATCAGGCACCGGACATAGTGAGATTTTTCATCAGTGAGATTGTGAGGCTGCATGGCGTGCCTAAGAGGATTATATCCGATCGAGGATCGGTGTTTACTGGATAATTTTGGACGAGTTTCCAAGAGGCCTTGGGAACTCAACTTAACTTTAGTACTACATATCACCCAGAGACTGACGGACAGAAGGAACAAATGAACCAAACCTTGGAAGACATGTTGCGCATGTACGTGATGGACCAACAAAAGCGTTGGGAGGAATTCTTGTTGCTAGTAGAGTTCGCTTACAACAACAGTTACCAGAGAACCATTAAGATGGCGCCTTTTGAGTTTATTTATGGGTGACCATGTCGGACGCCCTTGAGTTGGGATCGGCTTGAGGATAGGTTCCTGGTGGGACCAGAAGCGATCGAAGAAATGGAAGAGCAAATGAAAACCATAAGACAAAGGATTAAAGAAGCGCAGGATTGACAGAAGAGTTATGTCGATGTGCACCGAGTCGACCGTAGTTACGAGGTCGGCGATCGAGTCTTCTTGTGGTATAAACCAGATAAGAGTTCGATCAAGTTTGGGAAGGGAGATAAACTCTCTCCTAGGTTCATGGGACCTTTCAATATTGTGGAGAGAAAGGGGCCCGTGGCCTATCGACTAGCCTTGCCTAATTCTTTGAGGTGTATGCACGATATTTTTCATGTATCTATTTTGAGACATTATATTAGTGATCCTACACACGTGATTGACATGAGTTCCTTGCAGGTATCGGACGAGGGAGCGCTCACGACTGAGCCAGTCCACATTTTAGATCTACACATTCGATAGTTACGACGTCGAATGGTAGATCAGGTCAAGGTCTAGTGGGACACTTATAGTCCGCACTCGGCAATCTGGGAGGACGCATATGATATGCGCTAGTAGTTTCCATTTTTGTTTGATAGATAGACTTATGATACTGTGGTACTTATGATATTGTGGTGCATTTATTTCAGCATTTATACTGAGAAACTTCAGGATGAAGTTTATACCAAGAGGGGGTGTATGTAACATCCCTCTCTGGTGCACTTACAAAACGTATTCTTTGAGGACACTTGCTCACAAGTGATCTGGATTTTATGATGACAAAACATTTATCCTTCATTATGATGCGTTAAGATAGATGACAGGATGTTTTTACTCTTTGATGTAGACAGGTGGTGCTGACTCAGTTTCATCGAGTGTGCAGGGTTTCGGACCGTGAGGATGCAGAGGCATCGGTGGAACCCTCTTGGACTCTAGATTGAGTCAGGGAGTGTGCTATTTGGGTTGATTCATTTACGGTGATATTGCTTTGTTTTGATGATATGGTATTGATTTTATGATATGTTGTTGACATGTTCTGACACGATGGTTGATGATGTAGGCTGACGATAGCTTGCCGACGAGACTCACATATGGAGTAAAGGGGCCACACATGAGTTCCATAGAGGTTGAGGGAGAGGTGTGGACAGCAGCCCTGCCGCATCCTACTAGCACTCCCGCCGTGGCTCGAACTGTAGGTTAACGATTACCTAGTTCGAGAGGATCCACGATGTCGTGAGGGAAGACTGCGATAGTCACTCACGATGATTCTAAGGGGCGCCCAATAAGGCAAGGTCCTTATTCCTTAGAGCCCTTAGTATCCCACAAGTTCACCTGGCGGAGTGTTGACTCCAGGGGTTATAGATGTCTACCAATTGGTCAAGTCGATGAGTGGCACCCTTGGAGCACATGGTGCATCCTGAAGGGCACGTCACGCAAAATAAACACAAGTGGGCGAGTGGCACCCTTGGAGCATGTAGTGCATCCTGAAGGGCACGTCGCGCCACAGAGGCAAATGAGGTGAGTGGCACCCTTGGAGCACGTAGTGCGTCTTGAAGGGCACGTCGCATTGATGATGATGATGAGACAACCTAGATGACCCTGAGACCTTAACGCCTGATGAAATTCTTAAAATGACTCCCCTAATTAATTGTCGCCCAGTTCAAATCTAAACCCAATTTTAAAAACATCTCTAAGATAAAACCTTGATAATCCCTAAGAAAAGATCCTACAAAAATAAAGATAAGGGCGTAAACTAAAACCCTCCTAGGTGTTAATTAAAGTCTTCTTAAAATTAAAGGGGGTAAAGTGAAGAAAGGGAATGATTAATTAAAATACGGGTGTTAATGGTAAAAAGGATTATAAAGTTAAAAAACATGTGAGAGTATAAAAGTAATGAATTTAAAAATATAGAAAGGATTGATAAGCGCATTCATCTTTTGGGTTTAAAAAAAAATAGAAAGAGAGAAATAAATAATAGAAATAAGGAAACTTGTAATAAAGGAAACTTAATAATGGAAAGTAGGGGACATAGGGTAAAAATAAAAAAGGAATAAGAAAGTAAGGAGTTACTAAAAATCAACAACCTCATTTTAGGAAAGTTATTAAAAGCATGAGAGGGGATCTAGGAACCCTAGGAGTAATTTAAGGAGCGATTTTTGGGGGGGTGAGGGAATTGAGTCTTTTAATTACTAAAAAGAAATTAATTTTTGGAGAACCATAGGGATGAGTGACACTTGGACGACAGATAATTTTTAGAGGTTTGTCATTAAAAATTAAATTAATAATGATTTAGGAAAGTAGGTGGGTCTCAAATTTTCTATAAAAGAAGGGGAAAAGAAGGAAGAAAGGAGGGACAGTGAGCGTAACGTTACACTACCGGATTGTGGCTTGACTGGTTGCTTGTGAGGAGTTGGGAATTTCTCATCTGTATTTGAGTGGTAGCTCAGCCTTGGAGGCGAGCTGAGAAGATAGTCTTATCTCTGGTTCTTGTGTGGCCCCTTTGTGGCTCGGGGGGCTAAGAGGGAAGCAGAGTACCCCTAGAGATTGGCTGGGAGGTACCGGTGAGCTCTCTACGGTCGGTGAGCAGGAGCGATACGGCGCGGGAGCGGCTTGGAGCGTGCGGACGTCATCGAGGCGGGAGTTAAGGAAAAGGCATGACTTGTAATTCAGTAGATTAGAATGCATGAAAAATGCCTCTGTTAATAAAGCTATTACCTCAGTTATTAGTGAGATGATGAAAATGTTTATGAATGAATTTTACTGAATATAATGGTCTGAATCAGTTTCTGGAATGACCTACTGTGTTGCACGGCCAACTTATTTTCCCATAAATGTTGTGCTTCCATTATATTTTCCCTTAGATGTTTGCGCTGCCGTATGTTCTTCCCTTGAAAATTTCCTTATATCACCGGTGGCGGTTGGGTCTTCCTGTGCATGTATTTTACACCTTCTATTTCCATCATTTTAAATTGGATTGCCCTTTTTCGGTGGATTTTTAGTTTTCTCTGGGCAATTCCATTTTTGTGGCTTTATATCTTTCTGTGGGAAGATTCGATCTCTGTGGCGTTTTTATTTTTCAGTAAGTGAAATTTTTTTCCTCTGCGTTGAATAATGAAACCTCTCTGCATTATATCTCTGGCTTATGGGTTAATTCTCTGCGTTTGTGAACTTTCTCTGTGATTTGTATTAATGCTGGCACCTTCAGTGATGGTGGGCGTTCCATGGGGGACCTGCGTTTTATATTTTTGCTGGGGTTTTCATAGACTGTGGGGGAGATTGGGTAATGGAATCAACAGTAAATCAAGCTAAATGCTTTTTCTGTGTTGGGCGAATTAGTAATTGATTCTACTGTAAATCAAACCAAATTAAACCTTTTGTCATGGATTTCGCATGTTGCCTGAAATCCCTCTTGTTGGGCGTTCGATTTCCTATGGCCGTTGATATCTGACTAGGGGCGTTTTCCTTAGTCACGGTGGGCATTCATTCTTGGGGCAACTCGTTTCACAGGGTTACTGTCATTCCGTTTTTATAAATCACAGTGTGCATGTAAGTTCCGGTTGGGGTTGTCGCGCTTGTTTTATTTCGTTTTCTTATGTGGGCGTCTATTGATAGGGTGTGTTTTTTCTTGCGTTTCATGTTGACCACGGCGGATTTAAAAAAAAAGAAGAACGACGGAGTCATGTTGAGTTGCCATGATTTTTCCATTAAGTCATATCTGACCATGCCGTAGTGACCCTGTAAATGCCAATTAATTATGGAATGCGTCTGTTAAGGGACCCCGATTTTGTTAGTTAATCTGATTGACTGAGCGGTTGTTATGACCATGTTTTTGTCTCTTATAAATATTCAACTGATATCCTCACTGCCATCGATTGACCCCCCCCCTTCTGGAGATGGATTTCCATTGCATTCCTGGCGTTTCGCCCTGGGTATGACTGTGTAGGGCCTTTAGCCAAATTTGGCTACTGCCATTTGTCAGGACTACAGATGTATTGGCAGATGTATTGGAGGGCATCCCTACACAACACCCTGACAACTTTTTAGACAGTCCATAATGGACATGCTAACTGAGCAAAACGCCTTTTGTTCTCTCCCCTATTTTTAAATTGAAATAAACAAATGAATGATGGTGACCATAAGGGAAGGGTTGTGACAGAGTCGTTGACAGAATTATTGTTTTCACCTTTCGAAGAGGTTTAGTTAACGTACCTTTTAGCGATGAGTTAGACAATGAGTATTTAAATGTTGTAGTCGATTAAGGAATTTTGTATTTAATCTTAATGTTATAATACATATTTAACATGGTCATGATAGAACGCCAGTTTCATTCCATAATTAAAGGCTGTACTTAATTATAAAAAGTTGAATTAAATATTAAATATTACATGTTTCAATGAATATTAAATGTGGTACTTATAGAGTGCCAGTCTTCCGTCTATAATTGAATGTTGTAACTAATCATAGAACGCGGCAATTAATATCAAGAAATTAATGTTGTAACTTAGATTAAAAGTGGCCATTATAGATTGCCATTTTAATTCATGATGTATATGGTTATTTTCAAATTGATGTTTCCTAGAATTAAGATGTTATGTCCATATATGGACATCTTTAATTAATTGTTATCCTAATTATTGTCAATGTTAATATTAATAGTTGTCATTCCAATCATTGCCCTTTTTAATTTTTGTTATTTAAATTTTAATATTCCATAGACTGTCATCTTTAATTAGGATGCATATTGTTATTTTGAAATTGATGTTCCTATAATTATGATGTTATTTCTATAAATTGATATCTTTAGTTAACTGTTATCGCTAATTATTGTCATTATCAATACTGATAGTTGGTCTTTTCCAAATATTTCCCTTTCTAAGTATTGTCATGTTAAATTTTAGTATTTTATACATTCTCAGTTTTTATGATGTAAATTGTTATTTTCCAATTGATGTTACCTACAATGGTGATGTTATTTTTACTACATTTATATTGAACTTTATGGTCATTGATGACTTTGCATTGAGAGCTCCTCCTGTTTATCTGAATGTTTTTATCTTGTAAGGTCAATATAATTTTGGTGGTTGTAGCATTAAGAGGTATTGTAAGTGTAAAATCATGGTCCGGATATGTGATATAAATGAAGGGTGGTTAATACTTCATGACAATGTTTTGTAATGTTTATGGTTGTTAATAACATATATGGTGCAATAACCTTCACTTAAGTGCAATAAATTACTTTGAGTTAGTAAATTAGGGTGGTTGTTCATTTAGACAATGTTGAACTGGGGGGATCGTTGTTGGAGTCCGTCTTGTCATGCGCATTCCGTAAAGGACATAGTCGTCCTTCTTGTTTATGATGTACTTGACAGTATTCAGTTGGTTGCTTGGTCGATTGTATCGGGCGGGATATAGACACCTCTTGTAGCTTAGTATATTTGTCTGTGTGTGATTCTAGTGGAAGGAATCCAGAGCCGTATCAGTAGTCTCGGGTTGTTTAAAGGCATAGTGTCCACTACTGCGACTCCCTAAAAGATTTATTAGTTTATGCAGTCGGCCAGGAGCCTGTCTAATCTTCTTTCGAGAAGACATAAGACTAAAAGCCCTACTTTTCTGTGCAGAAATAGTAAACTCTACTGTTGGATTCTTCCATCTGTGACTGTACTATACTTAACACCTAGTGTCATTTTCTGCTTACAACTTCTAGTTGTACGCCTTATGTCTAGGGGCGTTTATTGCTTGTTGTCACTGTGATGTGTCGGGGTCGTCTTGTTTTGTTCGTCTTTCTTGCGTCTTGTTCTAGGTCGGGTTACTAGTTCTGCCTGAGCAGTCGGCCAGGAGCCTATCTAATCTTCTTTTGAGAAGACATAAGACTAAACGCCCTGCTTTCCGGTGTAGAAATAGTAACCCTAACGCCATGGATTCTTCCCTCTGTGTTCTTAATGTTCACCCCCAGTATGCCTTAATGTTGGTGTTGTGTGCCTTATGCCTATGGTCGTATATTGTGGTAGTTACTCGTTGTGTGCCTTCAGTCTTCTTGTGTTGAAATTTGTGGTTGCGTCTTGTTGGTTGTCGAGTGGCGACGTTGAGTCAAGTGTGATTGTTACTTCTACACGTGCGCACACACCTTAAAAATAATAATAATAATAATAATTTTCACCTGTTTTCAGAGTTGTTGTCGTAACGAGGAGGATGTTACATATGGTATCAGAGCCGATTCGACCCGCGACTTGGGATTCGCTACAGCTTTCATTGGCATGATTAGATTGATTATACTATTGTTGATCGAGTTGATTGTGTGCGTGCAGGTAATCATGGTTAGAGGACGTCGCGGAGGCAGACGATGGGGTGCTAGGGGAGGAGGCGTGACGCCTCCAGTAGCATCCATGCCTGAGGGGTCTAACCCCCAGGGAGGTGAGCAGGTCCTTGGACAGGAGTAGATCGCAGTTGCCGATGTTGTGGGGATGATGAGATCTTTCCAGTGCATGTCCAAGGTGTTGATCAGCAGATTGGACAGAGATGAGGCCAGGGCACCAGCACCTGCTGAGGTTCCGCCGTGCACACCGGTCGTTACAGGTAGCATCCACCGAGAACTCGAGAAGGAAAAATTTCCTGAGTTCTTTGGTGCCCCGGATGGCGCAGCCTCCGAGGCATGGTTGGAGAATATGGAGATCTGCTTCACACTTCGCGATTATACCTACAACATGAAGGTCCACATGGCGGTCTTTCAACTGAAGGGGAGCACTCTTCCATGGTGGAAGACGCTCCTACCACAGCTGAACATGGACGTCGAAGACGTGTCATGGGAACTGTTTGAGGAATGGTTCTGAGAAAGGTATATTTCGGAGGAATTCATTGAGCGCCAGCTCAATGAGTTCAATGCATTACGACAGGGAGTTTGTAGGGTGCCCGAGTACGAGGCACATTTTATGGAGTTGCTCCGGTATGCTCTGCACTTGAACACTGATAAGCTCAAGGTCAACCGGTTCATGTTTAGACTTAATGACAGCATGCATGCAAAGGTTAGGATTCTGATGCCTCAAACCTTGCATGAAATTGTCCAAAAGGCCCTCATAGCAGAGGAGGAGCTTATCAACGGGGGTCAGACCAGGACTCCAGCGAGACCTGCAGGGCAGGGTTCATCTAGTACGCCGCAGCAGCAGACACCAGCGAGACATACGCCAGGGTATCGTGGCTTCCAGAGGGGATCCACGTTCACTACACCTCGATGACCACCACCTCAGCAGCGAACACCTTATCGAGGACCACAGCAGCAGCAGCAACGTCGCCCGCAGCAGCAGCAGTTTAGTCTTGTTCAGCAAAACATACCAGGGTTCTAGGCTAGTGGGAAGTCATCTTCTACTTCGGGTACCAGGGCTACTGGGCCGAAGAAGGGGTGTTAGACATGTGGGGAACCAAACTACCAATGCGACTGTCCTATGGAGAGGATCAGAACATCCTTATCAGCCGACCCACTAAAGTGGGAGATATGGGCAAGGCCCATAGGATTCACACAGCGGTGAATAACCGCCAGGAAGAGCATCAGTCGACTGTGCTCGAGACGACAGGTACTATCGCTGACCAGACCCTTAGTATTTTGATAGACCCAGGTGCTACTGAGAGTTTCATTTATGGTGCAGTGCTAAAAAGGATTAAGGTAAAGGTAGTCGAACAGGATGAGTTTAGCTTTGTAGAGATGGCTTCTAGAGCCAAATAGAACGTTGGAGAAAAGGTTACGGGCTGTGCCCTTAACCTGGGAGAGTTTTTCATGAGGGTCAACTTGTACGTCATGATCTTAGGATCTTATGACGTCGTGATCGACATGGATTGGTTGGAATCGCATGAGGCGATACTCAACTGTAAGACGAAATGGTTAAGTTTGGTCAATGATGAAGGACAGAGACGTGTGATTGTAGGATGGAACCAGCGAGTATCCTTGAGGTTCGTCTCTTCCTTACAGTTAAAGAAGAGTATGCGCAAAGGGTGCACGCTTTATGAGATCCTTGTGCTAAACGAAAAGGAAGTGGAAGAAGGTCTATAACACCTTCCGGTGGTGAAGGAGTTTGCGGACATATTTCCAGAGGATTTGCTTGGGATGCCGCCAGAGAGAGAATTGGAGTTTACTATAGACCTGAAACCGGGGACCGCACCGATAGCGAGAACTCCTTATTGGATGTCGACCCCAGAGTTGCGAGAGTTAAAAATACAACTGAAGGAGTTGCTGGACCTAGGACTAATACGCCCTAGTGTGTCACCATGGGGTGCACCGGTTATTTTCCTTCGAAAGAATGATGGATCGTTGAGGCTTTGCATTGACTACCGTCAACTGAACAAGGCTACGATCAAGAATCAGTATCCCTTACCAAGAATTGACGATCTGTTTGATCAAATGAAGGGTGAAACGGTGTTCTCCAAGATAGATTTGCAATCAGGGTATCACCAGTTATGGATCAAGGAGGATGACGTCCCTAATATTACTTTTAAGACCATATTTGGACATTACAAGTTTACTATTTTATAGTTTGGATTGAAAAACACCCCAGGGGTATTCATGAGTTCGATGAACGGGGTGTTCTGCGAGTACTTGGACAAGTTCGTCCAAGTATTCATTGACGATATTTTGATCTACTCTCGGACGATGGAGGAGCATGACGAGCACTTGCGCTTGGTACTACAATGTTTGTGAGAGCACAAATTATATGGGAAGCTGTCCAAATGCTCTTTTTATCAATCGAGGATTCACTACTTAGGGCATGTCATCTCCGACGAAGGTATCGCCATGGATCCAGCCAAGGTTGAGGCTATTATGGAATGGCCTGCACCGACAAATGTCACAGAAGTGCATAGCTTTATGGGTTTAGCAGGATACTATCGACGGTTTATCGAGGGATTTCGAAGATAGCAAGTCTGATCATGAAATTGCAGAAGAAAAACAAGAAGTTTGTTTGGACAGAGAAATGCACGGAAGCATTTCGGAGGCTTAAAGAGTTGTTGATGACAGTGCCGATACTAAAAGTCCCTGACATGGATGCAGACTTCTTGGTATGCACTGACGCATCCAAGGAAGGTTTAGGCGGAGTCTTGATGCAAGACGGACGAGTGATTTCTTACATTTCGAGAAAACTGAGAAGGCATGAGGAGAATTACGCGATGCACGATTTGGAGTTATTAGACATAGTTTATGCCTTGAAGGTATGGATACACTACCTTATTGGATGAATATTTGAATTAAAGACTGATCATTGTGGACTACAACACATTTTTACGCAAAGTGACCTGAACGTGCAACAACTACGTTGGTCGGAATTGCCTAGCGAGTACGACTTGAAGATTACTTACATAAAGGGAATAGTGAACCGAGTGGCGGATGCTTTGAGTCGGAGGCCACACATATTTTTGGTGTTTCCTCTTCAGACAAATCTACGTGAGAAGATTCTCACTTTACAGCGTGACCATGACTGGTACAAAGAAGTTGAGTATTTCATCGGACAAAACACAATGATGGTACCACGATATGAGGGATATTCATTTGATAGCGATGGTTTATTGAGGTTTAGAGGTCGGATTTATGTACCGCCAAACGACGAGTTGAGGATGTTGATCCTGAGTGAGGCTCATAGAGCAGTTTACATGGCTCACCCAAGAGTTACGAAGATGAGGGAAGATCTTAAACCCTTATTCTTCTGGAAGGGAATGAAGGACGACATAGTGAACTTTGTGGATAGATGTCTCGAGTGTCAGCAAGTAAAGGCTGAACATAGACACCCGACAGGATTACTTCAACCGCATGCTATTCCGAAATCGAAATGGGAAGTCATTTCGATGGATTTTATTGTTGGATTGCCACTGATGGCAAGGAGACACGACTTGATTTTTGTAGTAGTAGACACTCTGAGGAAGAGTGCTCACTTTATTCCTGTGCGTATGACGTATCAGGAACTAGACATAGCGAGAGTTTTCATCAGTGAGATTGTGAGGTTGCATGGCGTGCCTAAGAGGATTATATCCAATCGAGGATCGATGTTTACTGGACAATTTTGGACGAGTTTCCAAGAGGCCTTAGGAACTCAACTTAACTTTAGTACTGCATATCACCTAGAGACTGACGGATAGAAGGAACAAATGAATGAAACCTTGGAAGACATGTTGCGCATTGACATGATGGACCAACAAAAGTGTTGGGAGGAATTCTTGCCGCTAGTAGAGTTCGCTTACAAGAACAGTTACCAGAGAACCATTAAGATGGCGTCTTTTGAGTTTCTTTATGGGTGACCATGTCGGACGCCCTTGAGTTGGGATCGTCTTGATCATAGGGTCCTGGTGGGACCAGAAGCGATCCAAGAAATGGAAGAGAAACTGCAAACCATAAGATAAAGGATTAGAGAAGCGCAGGATCGACAGAAGAGTTATGTCGATGCACACCGAGTCGACCGTAGTTACGAGGTCGACGATTGAGTATTCTTGCGGGTTAAACCACATAAGAGTTCGACCAAGTTTGGGAAGGGAGATAAACTCTCTCCTAGGTTCATGGGACCTTTCAAGATTGTGGAGAGAAAGTGGACCGTGGCCTATCGACTAGCCTTGCTTGATTCTTTGAGGCCTATGCACGATGTTTTTCATGTATCTGTTTTGAGACATTATATTAGTGATCCTACACACCTTATTGACACGAGTTCATTGCAGGTATCGGACGAGGGAGCGCTCACGACTGAGCCATTCCACATTTTAGATCATTGCGTTCGACAGTTACGACGTCGAACGATAGATCAGGTCAAGGTCTAGTGGGACAATTATAGTCCGCACTCGGTGACCTGGGAGGACGCATATGATATGCGCCAGCAGTTTCCATTTTTGTTTGATAGATATACTTATGATACTGTGGTACTTATAATATTGTGGTGCATTTATTTCAGCATTTATACTAAGAAACTTCGGGACGAAGTTTAGACCAAGAGGGGGTGTATGTAACATCCCGCTCTAGTGCACTTACAAAACTTATTCTTTGAGGACACTTGCTCACAAGTGATCTGGATTTTATGATGACAAAACATTTATCCTTCATTATGATGTGTTAAGATAGATGACAGGATGTTTTTACTCTTTGATGTAGACAGGTGTTGCTGACTCAGTTTCATTGAGTGTGCAGGGTTTCGGACCGTGAGGATGCAGAGGCATCGGTGGAACCCCCTTGGAATCTGGACTGAGTCAGGGAGTGTGCTATTTGGGTTGATTCATTTATGGTGATATTGCTTTGTTTTGATGATATGATATTGATTTTATGATATGTTGTTGACATGTTCTGACACGATGGTTGATGATGCAGGCTGACGATAGCATACCGACCAGACTCACATAAGGAGTAAAGGGGCCACACATGAGTTCCAGAGAGGTTGAGGGAGAAGTGTGGAAAACAGCCCTACTGTAGCCTACTAGCACTCCCACCGTGGCTCAAACTGTAGGTTAACGATTACCTAGTTCAAGAGGATCCACGATGTCGTGAGGGCAGACTGCGACAGTCACTCACAATGATTCTAAGGGGTGCGCAATAAGGCGGGGGAATTATTCCTTAGAGCCCTTAGTCTCCCACAAGTTCACCTCGTGGAGTGTTGACTCTAGGGGTTATAGATGTCTAGCAATTGGTCAAGTCGGCGAGTGGCACCCTTGGAGCACGTGGTGCATCCTGAAGGGCACGTCACGCAAAAGAAACACAAGTGGGCAAGTGGCACCCTTGGAGCACGTGGTGCATCCTGAAGGGCATGTCCCACCATAGAGGCAAACAAGGCGACTGGCACCATTGGAACACATAGTGCATCCTGAAGGGCATGTCGCATTGATGATGATGATGAGACAACCTAGATGACCCTGAGACCTTAACGCCTGATGAAATTCTTAAAACGATTCCCCTAATTAATTGTCGCCCAGTTCAAATCTAAACCTAATTTTAAAAACATCTCTAAGATAAAACCTTGATAATCCCTAAGAAAATATCCTACAAAAATAAACATAAGGACGTAATCTAAAACCCTCCTAGGTGTTAATTAAAGTCTTCTTAAAATTAAAGGGTGTAAAGTGAAGAAAGGGAATAATTAATTAAAATACGGGTGTTAATGGTAAAATGGATTATAAAGTTAAAAAACATGTGAGTATAAAAGTAATGAATTTAAAAATATAGAAAGGATTAATAAGCGCATTCATCTTTTGGGTTTAAAAAAAAAATAGAAAGAGAGAAATAAATAATAGAAATAAGGACACTTGTAATAAAAGAAACTTAATAATGGAAAGTAGGGGACATAGGGTAAAAATAAAAAAGGAATCAGAAAGTAAGGAGTTACTAAAAATCAGCAACCTCATTTTAGGAAAGTTATTAAAAGCATAAGAGGGGATCTAGGAACCCTAGGAGTAATTTAAGGAGCGATTTTTTGGGGGGTGAGGGAATTGAGTCTTTTAATTATTAAAAAGAAATTAATTTTTGGAGAACCATAGGGATGAGTGACACTTGGACGACAGAGAATTTTTAGAGGTTTGTCATTAAAAATTAAATTAATAATGATTTAGGAAAGTAGGTGGGTCTCAAATTTTCTATAAAAGAAGGGGAAAAGAAGTTAGAAAGGAGGGACGGTGAGCGTAACGTTACGCTGCCGGATTGTGGCTTGACTGGTTTCTTGTGAGGAGTTGGGAATTTATCAGCTGTATTTGAGTGATAGCTCAGCCTTGGAGGCGAGCTGAGAAGCTAGTCTTATCTCTGCTTCTTGTGTGGCCCCTTTGTGGATGGGTCTTCCTGCGCATGTATTTTACACCTTCTATTTCCATCATTTTAAATTGGATTGCCCTTTTTCGGTGGCTTTTTAGTTTTCTGTGGGCAATTCCATTTCGGTGGCTTTATATCTTTCTGTGGGCAGATTCGATCTCTGTGGTGTTGTTATTTCTCAGTGAGTGAAATTTTTTTCCTCTGCGTTGAATAATGAAGCCTCTCTGCATTATATCTTTGGCTTATGGGTTAATTCTGTGCGTTTGTGAACTTTCTCTGCAATTTGTATTAATGTTGGCACCTTCAGTGACGGTGGGTGTTCCATGGGGGACATGCATTTTATATTTTGTTGGGGTTTTCATTGACTGTGGGGGAGATTGGGTAATGGAATCAACAATAAATAGCACTAAATGATTTTTCCGTGCTGGGCGAATTAGTAATTGATTCTACTGTAAATCAAACCAAATTAAACCTTTTGTCATGGATTTCGCCTATTGCCTGAAATCCCTCTTGCTGGGCGTTCGATTTCCTATGGGCATTGATCTCTGACTGGGGGCATTTTCCTTAGTCACGATGGGCATTCGTTCTTGGGGCAACTCGTTTCATAGGGTTACTGTCATTCCTTTTTTATAAATCACAGTGTGCATGTAAGTTCCAGTTGGGGTTGCCACGCTTGTTTTATTTCGTTTTCTTTTGTGGGCGTCTATTGACAGGGTGTGTTTTTGCTTGCGTTTCCTGTTGACCACGGCGTATTTAAAAAAAAAGGAGAACGACGGAGTCGTGTTGAGTTGCCATGATTTTTCCATTAAGTCATATCTGACCAT
This sequence comes from Picea engelmannii, assembly GCA_009831015.1. Taxonomy (NCBI): domain Eukaryota; kingdom Viridiplantae; phylum Streptophyta; class Pinopsida; order Pinales; family Pinaceae; genus Picea; species Picea engelmannii. Next base: position 30,511 of record ML832766.1, read on the forward strand.
GCCGTAGTGACCCTGTAAATGCCAATTAATTATGGAACGCGTCTGTTAAGGGACCCCGATTTTGGGAGTTAATCTGATTGAATGAGTGGTTGTTATGACCACCTTTTTGGCTCTTATAAATATGCAACTGATATCCTCACTGCCAGCGATTGAGCCCCCCCATTTTGGAGACGAATTTCCATTGCATTCCTGGCGTTTCGCCCTGGGTATGACTGCGTAGGGCCTTTAGCCAAATTTGGCTGCTCCCATTTGTCAGGACTGCAATCCTTTTGATGCCAACTTTTGGTTGCTTGATTATCAGCTACGGTTCCCGATTTAATGAATGTGTTATTTTGACAAATTACCTTCTTTGGGCCAACACGTACCAAACCTCAATTATTTACTTGCACCTGCAACAACATTGATTGTTGGCAGATGTATTGGAGGGCGTCCCTACACAGCACCCTGACAACTTTTTAGACAGTCTGTAATGGACATGCTAACTGAGAAAAACTCCTTTTGTTCTCTCCCCTATTTTTAAATTGAAATAAACAAATGAATGATGGTGACCATAAGGGAAGGGTTGTGACAGAGTCGTTGACAGAATTACTATTTTCACCTTTCGAAGCGGTTTAGTTAACGTACCTTTTAGCAATGAATTAGACAATGAGTATTTAAATGTTGGAGTCGATTAAGGAATGTTGTATTTAATATTCATGTTATAATACATATTTAACATGGTCATGATAGAACGCCAGTTTCATTCCATAATTAAAGGCTGTACTTAATTATAAAAGGTTGAATTAAATATTAAATATTACATGTTTTAATGAATATTAAATGTGGTACTTATAGAGTTCCAGTCTTCCATCTATAATTGAATGTTGTAACTAATCATAGAATGCGGCAATTAATATCAATAAATTAATGTTGTAATTTAGATTAAAAGTGGCCATTATAGATTGCCATTTTAATTTATGATGTATATGGTTATTTTCAAATTGATGTTACCTAGAATTAAGATGTTATGTCCATATATGGAAATCTTTAATTAATTGTTATCCTAATTATTGTCAATGTTAATATTAATAGTTGTCATTCCAATCATTGCCCTTTTTAATTTTTCTCATTTAAATTTTAATATTCCATAGACTACCATCTTTAATTAGGATGCATATTGTTATTTTCAAATTGATGTTCCTATAATTATGATGTTATTTCTATAAATTGATATCTTTAGTTAACTRTTATCGCTAATTATTGTCATTATCAATACTGATAGTTGGTMTTTTCCAAATATTGCCCTTTCTAAGTATTGTCATGTTAAATTTTAGTATTTTATACATTCTCAGTTTTTATGATGTAAATTGTTATTTTCCAATTGATGTTACCTACAATGGTGATGTTATTTTTACTACATTATTATTGAACTTTATGGTCATTGATGACTTCGCATTGAGAGCTCCTCATGTTTATCTGAATGTTTTTATCTTGTAAGGTCAATATAATTTTGGTGGTTGTAGCATTAAGAGGTATTCTAAGTGTAAAATCATGGTCCAGATATGTGATATAAATGAAGGGTGGTTAATACTTCATGACAATGTTTTGTAATGTTTATGGTTGTTAATAACATATATGGTGCAATAACCTTGACTTAAGTGCAATAAATTACTTCGAGTTAGTAAATTAGGGTGGTTGTTCATTTAGACAATGTTGAACTGGGGGGATCGTTGTCAGAGTCCGTCTTGTCGTGCACATTCCGTAAAGGACATAGTCGTCCTTCTTGTTTATGATGTACTTGATAGTATTCAGTTGGTTGCTTGGTTAGTTGTGTCGGGTGGGATATAGACACCTCTTGTAGCTTAGTATATTTGTCTGTGTGTGATTCTAGTGGAAGGAATCCAGAGCCGTATCAGTAGTCTCGGGTTGTTTAAAGGGACAGTGTCCACTACTGCGACTCCCTAAAAGATTTATTAGTTTCTGCCTGAGCAGTCAGCCAGTAGCCTGTCTAATCTTCTTTCGAGAAGACATAAGACTAAAAGCCTTGCTTTTCTCTGCAGAAATAGTAAACTCTACTGTTGGATTCTTCCATCTATGACTGTACTGTACTTAACACCTGGTGTTGTTTTCTTCTTACAGCTTCTAGTTGTACGCCTTATGTATAGGGGCGTTTATTGCTTGTTGTCACTGTGATGTGTCGGGGTCGTCTTGTTGTGTTCATCTTGCTTGCGTCTTGTTCTAGGTCGGGTTACTAGTTTCTTCCTGAGCAGTCGGCCAGGAGCCTGTCTAATCTTCTTTCGAGAAGACATAAGACTAAACGCCCTACTTTCCAGTGTAGAAATAGTAACCCTAACGCCATGGATTCTTTCATCTGTGTTCTTACTGTGCACCCCCAGTATGCCTTAATGTTGGTGTTGTGCACCTTATGCCTATGGTCGTATATTGTGGCCATTACTCGTTGTGTGCCTTCAGTCTTCTTGCGCTAAACTTCGTGGTTGCGTCTTGTTGGTTGTCGAGTGGCGACGTAGAGTCAAGTGTGCTTGTTACCTCTACATGCGCACACACACCTTAAAAATAAATAAATAAATAAAAAATTGCACCTGTTTTCAGAGTTGTTGTCGTAACAAGGACGATGTTACATATGGTATTAGAGCCAGTTCGACCCGCGACTTGGGATTCGCTACGGATTTCATTGGCATGATTAGATTGATTATACTATTGCTGATCGAGTTGATTGTGTGCGTGCAGGTAATCATGGTTAGAGGACATCGCGGAGGCAGATGACGGGGTGCTAGGGGAGGAGGCGCGATGCCTCCAGCAGCATCCACGCCTAGGGGGTCTAACCCCCAGGGAGGGGAGAAGGTCCTTGGACAGGAGCAGATCGCAGCTGCCAATGTTGTGGGGATGATGATATCTTTCCAGCGCATGTCCGAGGTGATGATCAACAGATTGGACAGAGATGAGGCCAGGGCGTCGGCACCTGCTGAGGTTCCACCGCGCGTACCGGTCATTATAGGTAGCATCCACCGTGAACTCGAGAAGGTAAAATTTCCCGAGTTCTTTGGTGCCCCGGACGGCGTAGCCGCTAAGGCATGGTTGGATAATATGGCGATCTGCTTCACACTTCACGATTATACCTCCAACATGAAGGTCCGCATGGAGGTCTTTCAACTGAAGGGGAGCGCTCTTCTATGGTGGAAGACGCTCCTACTGCAACTGAACATGGCCGTCAAAGACTTTTCATGGGAATTGTTCGAGGAACAGTTCTGAGAGAGTTATCTTTCAGAGGAATTCATTGACCACCATCTCAGTGAGTTCAACGCATTACGACAGGGAGTTCGTACGGTGCCCGAGTACGAGGCACATTTTATGGATTTGCTCCGGTATTCCCCGCACTTGAACACTGAGAAGCTCAAGGTCAACCAGTTCATGTTTAGCCTTAACGACAGCCTACGTGCAAAGGTTAGGATTCTGATGCCTCAAACCTTGCACGACGTTGTCCAAAAGGCCCTCATAGCAGAGGAGGAGCTTATCAGCCGGGGTCAGACCAGGACTCCAGCAAGACCTGCAGGGCAGGGTTCATCTGGTACGCCACAGTAGCAGACACCAGCGAGACATATGCTAGGGTATCGTGGCTTCCATAGGGGATCCACGTTCACTACACCTCAACGACCACCGCCTCAGCAGCGGACACCTTATCGAAGACCACAGCAGCAGCAGCAGCGTCGCCTGCAGCAGCAACAGTTTAGGCGTGTTCAACATAACAGACCAAGGTTCCAGGCCGGTGGGCAGTCATCTTCTACTTCGGGTACCAAGACTACTGGGCTGAAGAAGGGGTGTTGGACATGTGGGGAGCCACACTACCAGCGCGAATGTCCTGTGGAGAGGACCAGAACGTACGGATCAGCCGACCCTCTAAAGTGGGAGATATGGGCAAGGCCCATCAAATTTACGCAGTGGTGAATAACTGCCAGGCAAAGCATCAGTCGACTGTTCTCGACACGACATGTACTATCGCTGACCAGACCGTTAGTATTTTGATAGACCCAGGTGCTACTGAGAGATTCATTTCTGGTGCAGCGCTAAAAAGGATTAAGGTAAAGGCAGTCGAACAGGATGAGTTTAGCTTTGTAGAGATGGCTTCTGGAGCCAAATAGAAGGTTGGAGGAAAGGTTATGGGCTGTGCCCTTAACCTGGGAGAGTTTGTCACGAGGGTCAACTTGTACGTCATGATCTTAGGATCTTATGACGTCGTGATCGACATGGATTGGTTGGAATCGCATCAGGCGATACTCAACTGTAAGACGAAACGGTTAAGCTTGGTCGATGATGAAGGACAGAGACGTGTGATTGTAGGACGGAACCAGGGAGTATCCCTGAGGTTCGTCTCTTCCTTACAGTTACGAAAGAGTATCCTCAAAGGGTGCATGCTTTATGCGATCCTTGTGCTAAACGAAAAGGAAGTGGCAGAAGGTATAGAACACCTTCCGGTGGTGAAGGATTTTGCGGACGTATTTCCAGAGGAGTTGCATGGGATGTCGTCAGAGAGAGAATTGGAGTTTACTATAGACCTGAAACCGGGGACCGAACCGATAGCAAGAACTCCTTATCGGATGTCAACCCCGGAGTTGCAAGAGTTAAAAATGCAACTGAAGGAGTTGTTGGACCTGGGACTGATACGCCCTAGTATGTCACCATGGGGTGCACCGGTTATTTTCATTCGAAAGAAGGATGGATCGTGGAGGCTTTGCATTGACTACCATCAACTGAACAAGGCTACGATCAAGAATTAGTATCCCTTACCAAGAATTGATGATCTGTTTGATCAAATGAAGGGTGCGACGGTGTTCTCCAAGATTGATTTGTGATCAGGGTATCACCAGTTATGGATCAAGGAGGATGGCGTCCCTAAGATAGATTTTAAGACCAGATTTGGACATTACGAGTTTACTGTTTTATCGTTTGGATTGACAAACACCCCAGGGGTATTCATGAGTGATGCAGGAGCATCACTCACTCAATCAAGCGAGCCAGCGCGAGGAGGAAAAGGAACAGCTGGACAACGCCAGCATTCAAATTTTGAAAGATTGTAATATGGCTGCGCCAAACATTAAATATATTGATGTGATGAAGCGCACTTTGTATATGTAACGGACCTTGAGTGGATAAGCTCTCGTCCTTAGGTAGCTGATGCATTTACTTAAATTTAATGCAAGTAGATAGAATAATTAACTGTAGATTAGACAGTTTAGCTTTCGAGAGGGAAAATGGAGTATAGACACCCTCCCTTGTATCATTGTAGTATTCATCAAGCATTAACATTGAGAGCAAGAAGAGAGTGGAGCAGAGAGAGTCTGTGAAGAAACCTCCATGTACAACTATTCAATTAATAGGAAAATCCCTGATTCAACTCCATGGATGTGTTTGAGCTCTGTGTGTTGTTGATATTATGCTTGTGCATGTTTGCTTCTTTTTATGTGTATCTTTTATATGCTGCCTATGTGATTGCATATCAGGTTCGAAACCTGAGGGAGTAAGAGAATGAGTTTCAATTGTTTCTCTGCTTGAGCCAGGAGATTCCTGCATAGAGTGCAGTAGAATTCCTCCGCATAGAGTGCGTTGAGGAGGCCAAGCAGTTGAGCTCTTGTTCTCTTTTTCCCAGAGTTGGGATTGAGGTATTCGAGCCGTGCAGGTGAGTGCAGGTCGAACTTGAGTCTCAGTAGCAAGTCTGAGAAGAAAAGGGGTGAGGCTATTGCAAGCGTGGGTGCACAGGACCCAGAAGAACTTCAACACTTGGAGAGTGGTTGAAGGTTGGAGGGTGCATAGAGTGGTATCAGATCCTGAAGTCTTTTCTGTATATTGCAGGCGAGAGAAGAGAAGGAGAAGGAGGAGCACTCTGATACTCACGACTTGCGTCAGAGTGGTATCAGAGTAGGTAGTGGAATTCTCTTTGTTCAGGTAGCAGAGGGAAGCAGATTTCAAAATGCTGCCCAGAAGAGAGAGGCAGTCGCCTGATCGGGAAGACAGGGATGCCCGAAGAAGGGGAAGGTCGGCAGGAAATGTAGAGATGGAGCGTCAGATCCGAGATCTCAGGGTGAGACTCGAAGATATGGAGACCACCCATAGGCGTGGAGCCGACGCAGGAGAGTTCAGCGATCCTGAGATTGAAGAGGAAGCTGGACATGACGCTGAAGAAGAAGTCACAGCAGAAGATGCTTCAACCGAGAGGTTGATCAAATCCATTTCGAGGATGAGCTCAAAGACGAAGATGGACATTCCCGTCTATGAGGGGAGTCTAAATGCTGAGGAGTTGCTGGATTGGATCCGAGCACTCGACACCTACTTCGATTATAACGGCATCGAAGAGGACAAGAAGATAAGGCATGCAGTCACGAAGCTGAAAGGACATGCAGCCTTATGGTGGGACGAGCTGCAGGCAGACAGACGTTCCAAAGGAAAACAGAAGATCAAAAGCTGGGATCGGATGATCGCCAAGTTGAAGGCGAAGTTCATTCCGAGGGATTACCAGATCACACTGTTCAGGCGTATGCAGAGCCTGAGACAAAAATTGATGACGGTGAAGGAATACACCGAAGAATTCTACAGGCTCAATATTCGAGCTGGTCATCGGGAAAGTGATGATGAAAAAGTGGCGAGGTATCTAAATGGTCTTAGGTATGACATTCAGGATGAATTGTGCATGGTTACCATCTGCACTGTTGAGGATGCGTACCAAATGGCTCTGAAAGTAGAAGAAAAGTTGAGCTGCAAACAAGGTCAGCGAGGGCGAGGTAGAAGCCAGCCTAGAGGCAAGGCAGTTGCCCAGAAAGAAATTCAAAAGCCCAAAGAGGATTGGAGAAGACCTCAGGGTGGAGCTGAAAGAGGTGGAACCTCACAGCAGAGGCAGCAAAATGCTGAGCCGAGGAGACAACAAGATGATCAGCGAGGAGGGTATGTTGATGCAAACACATTTCCTCATACCCGAGGTAGAGGAAGAGGTCTAGGAGGAGTGATCACATGTTTCACGTGTGGAAAAGACGGTCATAAAGTCGTGGACTATCCAGAGAAGAAAATGGATGGAGGGAGAACTCACATCACTGAGGCGCAGAGGCGTGATGCTGAGACGGAAGATGCGGATAGAGGGAGGTCGCTTGGGACGCATAAAATCCTTTTGAGGCCTGAAAGGGAAATGGACAGCTCAGTGCAGAGAAGCAGACTGTTCAGGACGGCTTGTACATCCAAGGACAGGAAGTGAAAAGTCATCATTGACAGTGGGAGCACTGATAATCTCGTTGCAGCTGAGATGGTTGAAAAGTTGGAGCTAGAAACAATTAAGCACCCGAGTCCATATAAGGTCTCGTGGTTACAAAAAGGACACCGGGTAAGTGTCACTAAACAGTGCTTAGTTAAATTTAAAATTGGGAATTATCATGACGAGATTCTGTGTGATGTCATTCCCATGGATGTATGCCACATACTGCTGGGTAGACCATGGCAGTATGATAGGAATGTTGTTCATGATGGGAGGATGAACACATACACCTTGGAGAAGGATGGGAGACGCCATAGGTTGTTGTCGATAAAAGATAAAGAGGTAAAACCAGAAGTTAGCAGCACGATACTTCTCATGAGTGGGAAAGAACTTCTCACAGAGTTGGAGAAGGATGAGGATCCACAGTTCTTTGTTGTCAGGAAGCCAAGGGTTGTTATGACAAGCACAAGAGTGGACGACTTGCCGGAGTAGATTCAGCAACTGCTTGGAGAGTTTGCTGACATCATCGTGGATGAACTAGCTCGTTCGTTGCCACCGATGAGGAGTGTGAGTCACCATATTGACCTCATACCCGGAGCAAGTTTTCCGAATAAGGCAGCGTACAGGTTGACACCTCAAGAGAACGAGGAAGTCAAAAGGTAGGTACAGGATCTGCAGGATAAGGGACTAGTGAGGGAGAGCCTTAGTCCATGTGTTGTGCCGACAGTACTAAGTCCGAAGAAGGATGGAGGCTGGAGAATGTGTACAGACTCCAGGGCAAGTAATAAGATCACCATCAGGTACAGGTTTCCATTGCCGAGGATGGATGACTTGATGGATTGCCTAAGCGGGGCAAATTATTTTTCAAAGATAGACCTCAAGAGCGGATACCATCAGATCCGAATGAGAGAGGGAGATGAATGGAAAACCGCATTCAAAACAAACAAGGGTTTGTACGAATGGCTGGTCATGCCGTTTGGCCTGACAAATGCACCCAACACTTTTATGAGGCTGATGAATGAAGTCCTGCAGGAATTCATTGGCAAATTTGTGGTGGTGTACCTGGATGATATACTGATTTTCAGTAAAACCAGGGAAGAACACTTAAGGCATTTGGCCATAGTGATGAGAAGGCTACAGCAGGAGAAGTTGCTGATAAATTTAAAAAAATGCTCGTTCATGCAGACAGAACTCATTTATTTGGGTTTTGTAATATCGGTGAATGAATTGAAGATGGATCCTGAGAAGGTGAACATAATCAAGAATTGGCCATCGCCGAGAAATGTTTTTGAGGTAAGGAGCTTCCATGGATTGGCCAGCTTCTACAGGAAATTCATTCAAAATTTTAGTGGAATTAGTGCTGCAATGATGGATACGGTCAGGAAGCGGCATAAAAATTTTCAGTGGACAGTCGAGGCTGAAAAGAGCTTCAATCTGTTGAAGCGAAAGATAACCGAGCAGCCAATTCTGGTGCTGCCGAATTTTCAGAAGACCTTCCAGGTAAAGTGTGACGCCAGTGGGTATGCTGTCGGAGGGGTATTAAGTCAGGATGACAGGCCTATGGCATATTACAGTGAGAAGCTGGATGATGCGAAGTTGAAATACTCCACATACGACAAAGAATTCTATGCCATTATCCAGGCATTGAAAAAGTGGAGGCATTATCTCATCCCCAAGGAGTTTGTTCTCTACAGTGATAATCACGCATTGCAGTTCATGAGTCAGCAGGAGAAGCTGAATCAGAAGCATACGAAGTGGGTGGAGTACATGCAGAATTTCACCTTTGTCATAAAGCACATTTCAGGGACTGCAAATAAGGTAGCTGACGCCCTGAGTCGAAAATGTTTGTTGCTGCAGGAGTTCAGAGTCAAGACCTTGGGTTTTGAGAATCTGAAGGATATGTATGCAGGTGAAGCAGATTTTGGCGAGGCATACGAGGCAGCTGAGAATCCAGTTCTCAGGGATAGGATTCCGTGGATTGACTACCTAATCCAGGATGGATTGTTGTTTCGGGGCAATCAATTATGTATTCCAGATTGCTCTATGAGAGAGAATTTGGTGAAGGAGAAGCACAACGGAGGACTAGCAGGTCATTTTGGACATGACAAAACATTCGCCAAGCTGAACGAATCGTATTGTTGGCCTGGCATGCGGGCAGATGTAAAACGGTTTGTTGACAGGTGTCGAATAGGTCAACACGCGAAAGGCCGGAAGCAGAATACAGGGTTATATCAGTCGTTACCCATACCGAAAAGGCCATGGGAAGCCATTAGTATGGATTTTGTTTTGGGATTGCCGAGAACGCAGAGAGGTGTGGATTCCATTTTTGTAGTGGTGGATAGGTTCTCGAAGATGGCACATTTTATCCCATGTCACAAGACAAGCGATGCCACACACATCACAAATTTGTTTTTTAAAGAGATTGTGCGATTACATGGATTGCCGAGAAGCATAGTCTTGGATAGGGATACGAAGTTCATAGGTCATTTTTGGAGGACGCTATGGAAGAAGCTGGGAACTGACTTAGAATTCAGCTCTGCTTACCATCCGCAGACAGATGGGCAGACCGAAGTAGTCAACAGAAGCTTGGGAGATCTGTTGAGAAGCCTGGTGACCGAGCATCACACCAGTTGGGATCAGATCCTACCACAGGCCGAATTTGCGTACAATGATTCTGTGAATCGGAGTACTGGTAAAAGCCCATTTAAAATTTTGTATGGGACACAGCCGAGGGGAGTATCTGATCTTAGAGAGTCAGAACAGGCTGAGACTAGCAGCGCAAGGGCTGAGGAATTCGCTGAGGCGATGCAGGAACTTCACGCGGAGGTGAAGCAGCGGTTGCAGAAATCGAATCAGGAGTATAAGCGTAGAGCTGACCAGAGGAAGAGGAAACTTCAGTTCGAAGTTGGAGACATGGTTCTGGCACACCTGAGGAAGGAAAGGTTCCCAAGGGGAACATACAACAAGCTCAAGATGAAGAAAATTGGACCGTGCAGAATTCTGAGGAAATTCGGCGAAAATGCATATGAGCTTGAGTTGCCCGAGGGCATCGGGATATCTCCAATTTTCAATATTTCGGATTTATACCCCTACAGGACGGAAGGAACAAGCACTGGAACAGAAGAACCAGTGGTCCAGTGGCAGAAGCAGTTGCCAGTTGCACAGAAGCGTGAGATGGAGTGCATACTGGATAAGCGAGCAAGTAAGAAAACCAGGAGAAAGCAGTATTTTGAATACCTGGTGAAGTGGAAGAACCACCCAGTGGAGGATGCCAGCTGGGAAATAGAGGCAGTGATACAGAAACATGGGCAGACTGTACAAGAGCTCATGAGCAGGAGCCATGAAATCTTTTGAGCCGAGGAGTATGATGCAGGAGCATCACTCACTCAATCAAGCGAGCCAGCACGAGGAGGAAAAGGAACAGCTGGACAGCGCCAACATTCAAATTTTGAAACATTGTAATATGGTTGCACCAAACATTAAATATATTGATGTGATGAAGCACACTTTGTATATGTAACAGACCTTGAGCGGATAAGCTCTAGTCCTTAGGTAGCTGAGGCATTTACTTAAATTTAATGCAAGTAGATAGAATAATTAACTGTAGATTAGACAGTTTAGCTTTCGAGAGGGAAAATGGAGTATAGAGACCCTCCCTTGTATCATTGTAGTATTCATCAAGCATTAACATTGAGAGCAAGAAGAGATCGTAGTAGAGAGAGTCTTTGAAGAAACCTCCATGTACAACTATTGAATTAATAGGAAAAGCCCTGATTCAACTCCATGGATGTGTTTGAGCTCTGTGTGCTGTTGATATTATGCTTGTGCATGTTTGCTTATTTTTATGCGTATCTTTTATATGCTTCCTATGTGATTGCATATCAGGTTCGAAACCTGAGGGAGTAAGAGAATGAGTTTCAATTGTTTCTCTGCTTGAGCCAGGAGATTCCTGCATAGAGTGCAGTCAAATTCCTCCACATAGAGTGCGTTGAGGAGGCCAAGCAGTTGAACTCTTGTTCTCTTTTTCCTAGAGTTGGGATTGAGGTATTCGAGCCATGCAGGTGAGTGCAGGTCAAACTTTAGTCTCAGTAGCAAGTCTGAGAAGAAAAGGGGCGAGGCTGTTGCAAGCGTGGGTGCACAGGACCCAAAAGAACTTCAACACTTGGAGAGTGGTTGAAGGTTGGAGGGTGCGTAGAGTGCGTGAAAGTTCTCTGAAGGAGTCTGAGTTAACAAAGCTCAGGAGTGATAGTCCCTTTGGTTTGCTGTGAAGTCAACCCTGCGGAGGTCTCACAGAACAAAGGTGGTGAACGGGGAAACTCTTCAAGAGGAAGAGAATCGACGACTTGGATCATCGTGGAGAATCACTAGGATCGCGATCTAACTTGTGGGTAAAATGTATCGGGAGTTCGCGACGAAAGAGTCTTGTTTCTCGTAGAGCGAGGTCACGAGAAGTGAAAACACGATGTCCCATAATGTCTTGCATGGGGTATGTCGAATCAGATGATGTGACAGGTGATCTCGGGATATCGGATCTCGGGAGTGGGAAGCCTCAAGTCTTACCTCGGGAGTGACGAGGGAGCGAGGTCGCGAGATTCCGAGTCATCGGCATCTCGGCACTTCGGGTCTCGGAGGTTGAGAGCTCAAAGGTATAGGGACGTTAGTCACGAGCCGCGATAGCGTGAGGTTCCGACATACCGAGAGAAAGTCAACGTTGACCAGAAGCATCGGGTCTCGGAATCCGAGAGTCCAATTCCCCGTTGTGGAATTCGCGAAGTCGCGAGAGTCGATCCTTCATTAACTAAGGAAGGGAGGATCGTCGGAAGTAACTGTGGGTGAGGACTCCAGAGGGAGTTGGAGAGTGATAACTCTTTGGGCCGAGAATTAGGAGGTCCTGGTGGAGTGACCGTGCCGCTGAGAGGCAGGTTGCGTCAATGAGTTTGATGAACGGGGTGTTCTGCGAGTACTTGGAAAAGTTCATCCAAGTATTCATTTACGATATTTTTATCTACTCTCAAATGACTGTTGTTGGGTATTTCTACCCTACGGACTAATAAGCTAGGGCTCTAAACTTATACGCAGAAAATGACCCTTAAGACTTAACTTTTGACCTTCTACCCGAATCTGAAACCTCTTTCTTCACATGCATACAAGAGAAGAATAAACCAACCTTTTTTCGGATGGCTGAAGTAGATCCTCCGTTGAATTTCTTGTCCTTTTGCCGCTGCTGCTCCTTCCACAAAGCTTCCTGCAATCAAACAATACTATGAATGCATGCTACTGATCTATTATAGGGTTAGAGATAAAAACATAAAATCAAATATCACATATGAGATTCATGTATGCGGGATGGGAAAGGTATCTTTTTTCATTAGCTTCAATACAAATCAACTTACAATGATTTCTGAGGTTGGTCACCGTTCCACGATTCTGATCCTGGGCTCTTCCTCTTCTTTTTTGTCCTCCAACTGCTGCTTCTTGAGTTTCTCCTAAAGCTTGAGGAAAAGCTAAAGGGTTGGGACAAAACTGGCTTGGCAATTTGGCAGAGTTCCTTTACTATATTTTTTCCCTTCTTGACTAGTACCCCTACCCCTCCTTTTATAGGCTAGGAAGAGCTAGGGTTTTAGTCGAACTCTCGGCCATGCATGGCGGAGATTTTCAGTTAACTGACAAAAAGCCCCGAGTCTCAGCGGAAACTTCCCTGATTTTTTGCATTGTTAGGTACTCGCGGGCTATTTTGGGCTAGCCCGCGGATACCCGCGTGCAGTAAGAGGACATAAAGCAGATGCCCGTGCCCAGTGAGAAGTTAGGGCGCGGGTTGCTTGTTTTTAAGTGGTTTTTGAGGAATTACTCAGCATGGCTTTGGCTAGGAAGAGGCACGAGTTGGCCTGATGCCAGGTAAACCTGTATGGTGCATTTTAGGGTTATAACAATGACAGAGGAGCATGAAGAGCACTTGCGCTTGGTACTACAGTGTTTGCGAGAGCACAAATTATATGGGAAGCTGTCCAAATGCTCTTTTTATCAATCGAGGATTCACTACTTAGGGCATGTTATCTCCGGCAAAGGTATCGCCGTGGATCCAACCAAGGTTGAGGCTATTATGGAATGGCTTGCACCGACAAATGTCACAGAAGTGCATAGCTTTATGTGTTTAGTAGGATACTATCGACGGTTTATCGAGGGATTTTCGAAGATAGCAAGTCCGATCATGAAATTGCAGAAGAAAAACAAGAAGTTTGTTTGGACAGAGAAATGCGCGGAATCATTTCGGAGGCTTAAAGAGTTGTTGACGATAGCACCGATACTAAAATTCCATGACATGGATGCAGACTTCTTGGTATGCACTGACGCATCCAAGGAAGGTTTAGGCGGAGTCTTGATGCAAGACAGACGAGTGATTGCTTACATTTCGAGAAAACTGAGAAGACATGAGGAGAATTACGCGACACATGATTTGGATTTTTTAGCCATCGTTTATGCCTTGTAGGAATGGAGACACTACCTTGTTAGATGAAGATTTGAATTAAAGACTGATCATTGTGGACTACAACACATTTTTACGCAAAGTGACCTGAACGCACAACAACGACGTTGGTCGGAATTGCTTAGCGAGTACGACTTCGAGATTACTTACATAAAGGGAAAAGTGAACCGAGTGGCGGATTCTTTGAGTCGTAGGCCACGCATATTTTCAGTGTTGCCTCTTCAGACGAATCTACGTGAGAAGATTCTCACTTTAAAACATGACGATGACTTGTAGAAAGAAGTCGAGGATTTCATCGGACAAAACACAATGATGGTACCATGATATGAGGGATATTCATTTGATAGCGATGGTTTGTTAAGGTTTAGAGGTCAGATTTATGTACCGCCAAACGATGAGTTGAGGATGTTGATCCTGAGCGAGGCTCATAGAGCAGATTAGATGGCTCACCTAGGAGTTACGAAGATGAGGGCATATCTTAAACCCTTATTCTTCTGGAAGGGAATGAAGGACGACATAGTCAACTTTGTGGCTCGATGTCTCGAGTGTCAGCAAGTAAAGGCTGAACATAGACACCCGACAGGATTACTTCAACCGCATGCTATTCCAGAATCGAAATGGGAATTCATTTCGATGGATTTTATTGTTGGATTTCCAGTGACGGCAAGGAGACACGACTCAATTTTTGTAGTAGTAGACACTCTGACGAAGAGTGCTCACTTTATTCCTGTGCATACGACGTATCAGGCACCGGACATAGCGAGAGTTTTCATCAGTGAGATTGTGAGGCTACATGGTGTGCCTAAGAGGATTATATACGATCAAGGATCGGTGTTTACTGGAGGATTTTGGACGAGTTTCCAAGAGGCCTTGGGAACTCAACTTAACTTTAGTACTACGTATCACCCAGAGACTGACGGAAAGATAGAATGTACGAACCAAAGCTTGAAAGACATGTTGCGCATGTATGTGATGGACCAAAAAAAGCGCTGGGAGGAATTCTTGCCTCTCGTAGATTTCGCTTACAGCAACAGTTACCAGAGGACCATTAGGATGGCGCCTTTTGAGTTTCTTTATGGGCGACTGTGTCAAATTCCCTTGAGTTGGGATCGGCTTGAGGATAGGGTCCTGGTGGGACCAGAAGAGATCCAATAAATGGAAGAGAAAATGCAATCCATAAGACAAAGGATAAAAGAAGCGCAGGATCGACAGAAGATCTATGTCGATGCACGCCCAGTCGACCGTAGTTACGAGGTCGGCGATCGAGTCTTCTTGCGGGTTAAACTGCATAAGAGTTTGATCAAGTTTGGAAAGGGAGCTAAACTCTCTCCTAGGTTCATGGGACCTTTTGAGACTATGGAGAGAAAGGGGCCCATGGCCTATCGACCATCCTTGCTTGATTCTTTGAGGCGTATGCACGATGTTTTTCATGTATCTATTTTGAGACATTATATTAGTGATCCTACGCACGTCATTGACATGAGTTCCTTGCATGTATTGAACGAGGGAGTGCTCACGACTGAGTCGGTCTGCATTTTAGATCATCGCGTTCGACAGTTACGACGTCAAACGGTAAATCAGGTCAAGGTCCAGTGGGACAATTATAGTCCACACTCGATGACTTGGGAGGATGCATATGATATGCGCCAATAGTTCCCATTTTTGTTTGATAGATAGAATTAGGATACTGTGGTACTTATGATATGGTGGTACATTTATTTCGGCATTTATACTGAGAAACTTCGGGATGAAGTTTACACCAAGAGGGGGTGTATGTAACATCCCTCTCTAGCGCGCTTACAGAACTTATTATTTGAGGACACTTGCTCGCAAGTGATATGGACTTTTCTTATGTTAAAACATTTATACTCGATTATGATGCGTTATGATAGATTACATGATGTATTACTATTGTTATATACAGGTGCCATTGACTCAGTTGCATTGAGTGTGCAGGGTTTTGTACCTTGAGGATGAAGAGGCATCGGTGGAACCCCCTTGGACTCCGGACTGAGTCAGGGAGTGTGCTATTTGGATTGATTCATTTACAGTGATATTGCTTTTTTTTGATGATATGATATTGATTTTATGATATGTTGTTGACGTTCTGACACGATGGTTGATGATGCAGGCTGACGATATCTTGCCGACCAGACTCACATATGGAGTAAAGGGGCCACACATGATTTCCATAGAGGTTGAGGGAGAGGTGTGGACAGCAGCCTTGCCACAGCCTACTAGCACTTCCGTCGTGGCTCGAACTATAGGTTAACGATTACCTAGTTCGAGAGGATCCACGATGCCGTGAGGGAAGACTGCAACAGTCGCTCGTGATGATTCCAAGGGGCACGCAATAAGGTGGGGGCCTTATTCCTTAGAGCCCTTAGTCTCCCACAAGTTCACCTGGCGGAGTGTTGACTCCAGGGGTTATAGATGTCTACCAAACAGTCAAGTCGGCAAGTGGCACCCTTGGAGCACGTGGTGCATCCTGAAGGGTACGTCGCGCAAAAGAAACACACATTGGCGAGTGGCACCATTGGAGCACGTGGTGCATCCTGAAGGGCATGTTGCACAACAGAAGCCGATCCCAAATCAAGCCGATCCCAACTCAAGGGTGTCCGACACGGTTTCCCATAAAGAAACTCAAAAGGCGCCATCTTAATGGTGCTCTGGTAACTGTCATTGTAAGCAAACTCTACTAGCGGCAAGAACTCCTCCCAATGCTTTTGTTGGTCCATCACGTACATGCGCAACATGTCTTCCAAGGTTTGGTTCATTCATTCCGTCTATCTGTCAGTCTCTGGGTGATATGCAGTACTAAAGTTAAGTTGAGTTCCCAAGGCCTCTTGAAAACTCGTCCAAAATCGTCCAGTAAACACCGATCCTCAATCGGATATAATCCTCTTAGGCACACCATGCAACCTCACAATCTCACTGATAAAAACTCTTGCTATGTCCGGTAACTGATACGTCGTACGCACAGGAATAAAGTGAGCACTCTTCGTCAGAGTGTCTACTACTACAAAAATCGAGTCGTGTATCCTTGTCGTCAGTGGCAATCCAACAATAAAATCCATCGAAATGACTTCCCATTTCGATTCCGGAATAGCATGCGGTTGAAGTAATCCTACCGGGTGTCTATGTTTAGCCTTTACTTGCTAACACTCGAGACATCTAGCCACAAAGTTGACTATGTCATCCTTCATTCCCTTCCAGAAGAATAAGGGTTTAAGATCTGCCCTCATCTTCGTAACTCTTGGGTGAGCCATGTAAACTGCTCTATGAGCCTCGCTCAGGATCAACATCCTCAACTTATCATTTGGAAGTATGTAAATCCGACCTCTAAACCTCAATAAACCATCACTATCAAATGAATATCCCTCATATTGTGGTACCATCATTGTGTTTTGCCCGATGAAATCCTCGACTTCTTTGTACCAGTCATCGTCACGCTGTAAAGTGAGAATCTTCTCACGTAGATTCGTCTGAAGAGGCAACACCAAAAAGATGCGTGGCCTCCGACTCAAAGAATCTACCACTCGGTTCACTATTCCCTTTATGTAAGTAATCTCTAAGTCGTACTCGCTAAGAAATTCCGACCAACGTCGTTGTCGCGCGTTCAGGTCGCTTTGCGTAAAAATGTGTTGTAGTCCACAATGATCAGTCTTTAATTCAAATCTTCATCCAACAAGGTAGTGTCTCCATACCTTCAAGGCATAAACGATGGTTAATAACTCCAAATCATGTGTCGCATAATTCTCCTCATGCCTTCTCAGTTTTCTCGAAATGTAAGCAATCACTCATCCGTCTTGCATCAAGAATCCGCCTAAACCTTCCTTGGATGCGTCAGTCCATACCAAGAAGTCTGCGTCCATGTCAGGGACTTTTAGTATCAGCGTTGTAGTCAACAACTCTCTAAGCCTCCGAAATGATTCCGCGCATTTCTTTGTCCAAAAAAACTTCTTTTTTTTCATCTGCAATTCCGTGATCGGACTTGCTATCTTCGAAAATCCCTCGACAAACCGTCGATAGTATCCTGCTAAACCCATAAATCTACGCACTTCTGTGACATTTGTCGGTGAAGGACATTCCATAATAGCCTCAACCTTGGCTGGATCCACGATGATACCTTCACCGGAGATGACATGCCCTAAGTAGTGAATCCTCGATTGATAAAAAGAGCATTTGGACAGGTTCCCATATAATTTGTGCTCTCGCAAACACTGTAGTACCAAGCGCAAGTGCTCATCATGCTCCTCCGTCATCCGAGAGTAGATCAAAATATCGTCAATGAATACTTGGACGAACTTGTCCAAGTACTCGTGGAACACCCTGTTCATCAAGATCATGAATACCCCTGGGGCGTTTGTCAATCCAAACGGTAAAACAATAAACATATAATGTCCAAATATGGTCTTAAAAGCGATCTTAGGGACGTTATCCTCCTTGATCCATAACTGATGATACCCTGATTGCAAATCGATCTTGGATAACACCGTCGCACCCTTCATTTGATCAAATAGATCACCAATTCTTGGTAAGGGATACTGATTCTTGATCGTAGCCTTGTTCAGTTGACAGTATTCAATGAAAAGCCTCCACGATCCATCCTTCTTTTGAATGAAAATAACCAGAGCACCCCATGGTGACACACTAGGGCGTATCAGTCCCAGGTCCAACAACTCCTTCAGTTGCATTTTTAACTCTTGCAACTCCAGGGTCGACATCCGATAAGGAGTTCTTGCTATCGGTTCGGTCCCCATTTTCAGGTCTATAGTAAACTCCAATTCTCTCTCTGGCGGCATCCCAGGAAACTCCTCTGGAAATACGTCCGCAAACTCCTTCCCCACCGGAAGGTGCTCTATACCTTCTGCTACTCCCTTTTCATTTAGCGCGAGGATCGCATAAAGCTTGCACCCCTTGCGCACACTCTTCCGTAACTGTAACGAAGTGATGAACCTCAGGGATACTCCATGGTTCTGTCCTACTATCACACGTCTCTGTCCTTCATCATCGACTAAGCTCAACCGTTTCGTCTTACAGTTGAGTATCGCCTCATGCGATTCCAACCAATCCATGCCGATCACGACGTCATAAGATCCTAAGATCGTGATGTACAAGTTGACCCTCGTGAAAAACTCTCCCAGGTTAAGGGCACAGCCCGTAACCTTTCCTCCAACCTTCTGTTTAGCTCCAGAATACATCTCTACAAAGCTAAACTCATCCTGTTTGACTGCCTTTACCTTAATCCTTTTTAGCGTTGCACCATAAATGAAACTCTTAGTAGCACCTGGGTCTATCAAATACTAAGGGTCTGGTCGGCGACAGTACCTGTCGTCTCGAGCATAGTCGACTGGTGCTCTGCCTGGCGGTTATTCACCACTGCGTGAATCTGATGGGCCTTGCCCATATCTCCCACTGTAGCGGGTCTGGCTGAACCAGATTTTCTAGTCCTCTCCCAAGGACAGTCGCGCAAGTAGTGTGGCTCCCCACATGTCCAACACCCCTTCTTCGGCCCAGTAGTCCTGGTACCCGAAGTATAAGATGAATGCCCACTAGCCTGGAACCCTGGTCTGTTCTGCTGAATAGGCCTAAACTGTTGTTGCTGCGAGCGACGCTGCTACTACTGTTGTGGTCCTCGATAAGGTGTCCACTGCTGAGGTGGCGGTCGTCGAGGTGTAGTGAACGTGGATCCCCTATGGAAGCCACGATACCCCGACGTATGTCTCGCTGGTGTCTGCTGCTGCGGCGTACCAGATGAACCCTTCCCTACAGGTCTCACTGGAGTCTTGGTCTGAACCCCGCTGATAAGCTCCTCCTCTACTATGAGGGCCTTTTGGACAGCGTCGTGCAAGGTTTGAGGCATCAGAATCGTAACCTTTGCACGCAGGCTACCGTTAAGGCCAAACACGAACCGATTGACCTTGAGCTTCTCAGTGTTCAGGTGCAGACCATACCAGAGCAGCTCCATAAAACGTGCCTCGTACTCGGGCACCATACGACCTCCCTGTCGTAATGCGTTGAACTCATTGAGCTGGCGCTCAATGAATTCCTCTGAAAGATACCTCTCTCGGAACCGTTCCTCGAACAGTTCCCATGACACGTCTTCGACGACCATGTTCAGCTGTGGTAGGAGCGTCTTCCACCATAGAAGAGCGCTCCCCTTCAGTTGAAATACCGCCATGCACACCTTCATGTTGGAGGTATAATCGTGCAGTGCGAAGCACATCGCCATATTCTCCAGCCATGCCTCGGCGGCTGTGCCATCCGGGGCACCAAATAACTTGGGAAATTTTACCTTCTCAAGTTCACGGTGGATGCTATCTGTAATGGCCGGTGTGCGCAGTGGAACCTCAACAGGTGCCGGCACCCTGGCCTCATCTCTGTCCAATCTGCTGATCAGTGCCTCGAACATGCGCTGGAAATATCTCATCATCCCCACAACATCGACAACTGTGATCTGCTCCTGTCCAAGGACCTGCTCGCCTCCCTGGGGGTTAGACCCCTCAGGCATGGATGTTGTTGGAGGCGTCGCGACTCCTCCCCTAGCACCCCTTCGTCTACCTCCGCGGCGTCCTCTAACCATGATTACCTGCACGCACACAATCAACTCGATCAACAACAGTATAATCAATCTAATCATGCCAATGAAATCCGTAGAGAATCCCAAGTCGCGGGTCGAACCTGGCTCTGATACCATATGTTACAACCTCCTCGTTACGACAACAACTCTGAGAACAGGTGCAATTTTTTTTTTTGTTTAAGGTGTGTGTGCGTGTGTAGAAGTAACAAACACACTTGAATCTACGTTTCCACTCGACAACCAACAAGACGCAACCACGATGTTCAGCACAAGAAGACTGAAGGCACACAACAAGTAACTGCAACAATGTACGACCATAGGCATAAGGCGCACCACACAAACATTAAGACATACTGGGGGTGCACAGTAAGAACACAGAGGGAAGAATCCATGGTGTTAGGGTTACTATTTCTGCACATGAAAGCAGGGCGTTTAGTCTTATGTCTTCTCGAAAGAAGATTAGACAGGCTCCTGGCCGACTGCTCAGGCAGAAACTAGTAAGCCGACGTAGAACAAGATGCAAGAAAGATGAACAAAACAGGACAACCCCGACATATCCCAGTGACATCAAGCAATAAACGCCCCTAGAGATAAGGCGTACAACTAGCAACTGTAAGAAGAAAATGACACCACGTGTTAAGTACTGTACAGTCATAGAAGGAAGAATCCAATAGTAGAGTTTACTATTTCTGCAAAGAAAAGAAGGGATTTTAGTCTTATGTCTTCTCAGAAGAAGATTAGACAGGCTCCTGGCCGACTTCTCGGGCAGAAACTAGTAATCTCTGTCAGGTGTGTCACAAGAGTGGAAACCCTACCTTTAAAGGGCCCGAGACTCTTGATACGACATTGGATTCTTTGCACAGAAAAATCACACACACATACATGTCTCCTAAGGCTACAAGGGGGTGACTATGTCCCGCCTGACACAAGAAGACCAGGCAAAAGAACGATCTCATCCAAGTACAACAACAACTTAAGACAACAACTAACTCTACGGATGCGCATGTCCGAAGGACTCTGACAATGACCAAACAATGTTAAGACAAGGTAGTTCCCACGACTCAAGGCATGTAATACTGGCCCAATACTCCCTTGAACTCCATTAGTAGACGAGATACCCAGCCCAACCGTTTAAGAATGTAAAATTAAGTAATTGCAGATTCCCCCACTACAATCTTAGTAATTCAAGGTACTTGGTTCT
>ML832767.1:11640-52454 GCA_009831015.1 Picea engelmannii
TGACCACCAAGGTATGTTTTTGATTTGTTTGATATGTTGATATTTGAGATAGTATGACCTATGTATTATGTATAAATGGATGTTGATGCTATCCTTTGTTTGTTTGTATGTGCAGATGTGGGACCTCGTGGGCATGAGGTTGATTTGGTGAGAGCGTCAACTCGTCAGGGGCCGGTGAGGCCTCCGCGGGGGGAGCCACGGGCAGGGGAGAAAGGATGGTGCAAGGATGTTGAGGCGAGACTAGATCGCAAGGAGAGAGCAGCTAGAAGACGTCATTTCAACGACCCTGGTGTAGGGCCATCGCATGCTCCTCCGACTAAGGCCGGGGGAGATTTTGAGGATATTCGCCGCCACTTGGAAGCTGTGCTATAGGGAGTGTTTGAGGGCATGTGGTTGCACATCCAAGATGAGGGTTTCCTAGAGTAGTGTATGGGATTTCCGTTGATGTGGAAGACGTTGGTTCGATGAGCAGCAGTAGCAGGTGCTGCGATGACCGGGCAGTTACCTCTAGGTCTGGAGGGACCGATAGTGGGTGGGGCACCACCACCTGAGGGAGGGATAGGAGGTGGTGCTCTAGAGGCACCATGAGTGTGTCTCTTTGTACTTTTTGTATATTATATATAGGTTGGTGAGCCCATTTTGGTGTAGTGACACCAGTTTTGTACCGAGGTGCTTCACTGGCCTGCGGATTTTGTATACGATGTATTCTATGTGTATGTAAACATTGTGATGGAACTGTTGATCGATTTATATATATATATATATATATATGGATATACATTTTGGGGTCTTTGTGATGTTCACATGTGTGTGAGAATTTTTTTTTAATGTTATTTATGATATCTAATCGATATATGCTATGACAGACTCTTGATGGTTTATGTGTGTGTAAAGGTATCTTGATGTGATATATGCCAATCGAGTATAATGTTAGCTAGGTTATCTGTGATTTGATTAAATTGTCTTTGAATATGTGTAAATGTAATGAAATCAAAATGTCAAGATAAAAGTCTAACTTGCATGTATTTGTGAAAGAGACAAGGATCGCAGACACATTACACATTGTTGAGTTGGAGGACGACTAGTTGGGATTCAAGGAAGACACTAAGGTGACGAATACAATGATGGTTGACATCGGTGAGGAGGCCAATGAAAACAATGTACTTGGCTTGGTTGTTGGTTGCTGAACCCAAACATATGCTGCTAGAGTGGAGCAGTTCATGTGAGGCGGAATAGAGGGCCCAAGTTGTCGAAGCGAGATTTTGTGTCCAACGGTTGGCGCTGTCGGCGTAACCGATGTGGTAGGCTAGTGGAGGAAGCATCTGTCAATAACATAGATGATAGTTTAGACATGAGGTATGGAAAGAAGATTAAAAAAACTATAAAAGAAATAACCTAATGTAGAATGGCTACGCTTAGGTGTGAAATTTCTTTAAGTATAACCCGTTGACGGGTTCTTTGAGAGAGAGGCCCTCGGGGGAAGCCCGGATGTATTCGCCTTTGGTGAGGAAATGTTGGATAATGTAGGGGCCATGCCATAGTGACTCAAATTTTCCATGATCGAGGGTATCGTGAGAGATATCGTAAGCAAGGATGAGGTCGCCTTCGTGAAATGAGCGAAGTTTGACATGGCGATCAAAGGTGGCCTTTGACCATTTTTTGGCTACCTCATTGCTCTATAATGAAGATTGACGATCTTCATCTAGGGACTCTAAGTTCAGCAAACGCTGCTCCATTGGAGTAGTGTCAGGTAATAACTCAATTGCGGTGCCTAAGGTGGGAATTTCACACTCGATAGGAAGAGTGGCCTCTACCCCATGGACTACATGAAATGGTGTGAAACCAATGGTTATTTTCACAGCCGTATGATAAGCCCATAGTGCGGAAAATAACATATGATTCCAATTGGTCTTATGTTTGTTAACCGTGCGCTATAACATGGTCTTGAGGACCTTGTTAACTTCTTGAACCTATCCATTGGACTGAGGGTAATATGGTGAAGCAAACTCATGGGAGAATCCTAACCAGGATGAGAGTTCGACAAAAATCTCATTCTCGAAATGTTTCCCGTGATCGGAGACTAGTTGGAGTGGTACTTCAAAGAGGGATATGATGGGATCAAAGAAAAAACATGATGCAGTGTCAACGGTGTTGTTTAAGGTAGGCATGGATTCAGCCCATTTTGTGAAGTAATCGACTACGACAACGATGTATTTCTATCCATTGCTGGATGGGGGGTTACAAGTCATGAAGTTGATGCCCCATTTACAAAAGGGTCCTGCAGTAATGACTGGGTGGAGAAGAGCAGGTGGTGCTCGTGCTTTGTTGGCGTAAATATGACATTTATTGCATCACTTTACAGCATGAATGCAATCATGAAATAATGTAGGCCAAAAGTAACCCGCTTGGATGATTTTCTGAGCAGTGGACATCCCCGAAAGATGGCCCCCACATGCACCGCTATGGCAGTCGCTCAAGACTCTATCGGCCTCATCACTAATCAAGCATCGACGGAGTATGGTGTCGACCCCTTATCGATATAATATATCTTTGATGAGGAGGTAGCAGGGGTCCTGGTGGCGAATACGATGACAATCATCTCGTGAGAGGTGGTTACTGAACTTTTGGGTTCAGAGGTAGACGAGGAGGTCACCGTACCAAGGATCATCTGAAGTGTTCTAAAAGAGATGCTCATCGGGGAAGTCTGTATTGATGGGGGAACTGGTAGTATCGGAGGGGAAGGTTGTGATGAGTTTGGTGAGGATGAGATCTTTCTTTCTCTTGGGTGTTGAAAATTCGAGATCGTACTCTTGAAGGATAACGATCCATCGGGAAAATTTACCGTTAATCTGTCGACGACTGAGCAAGTATTGCATGGGGTTGGAATCTGCTATGACTTTAGTCGTGCGAAGCAGAATGTAATGGCACAGTTTCTGGACTGCTAGGATGACTACAAGGGCTAGTTTCTCTTCGTGATTATACTTCAGGGGTGGCCCTGAGATGTTTTTACTAATGTAGTAAATGACATGCTCACGATCATCATCGCCAATTTGAATGAGAACTCCTGCTACTGAGACAACTGATGCTAATATGTAGAGGATATAGTCACGATTATAATCGGGTGAGCTAATTAAAGGGGTGTTGGAGAGTGCCATTTGAATATCATCGAATGCTTTTTGGGCATATTCATCCCAGTGAAATGGGATGTCGTGGCGTAGTAAGAGAAGGAAACTGTGTGCTCGAGTGGCATAGTCTGGGACAAATCGCTGTAGAAAGTTAGCTTTTCCTTGTAGGCTCTGGAGTTGGCGTAAATTCTGGGGGGGGGGGAATTTCTGTGATGGCCTGGACTTTGAGGGGATCCACGGTAATACCTCTTTGCGAGATGATAAATCCGAGGAGGCGCCCGACAGTGACGCAGAATACACACTTGAGGGGGTTCAAGCGGATGTTGTACTGATGACACCATTGGAAGATGATCTGTAAATCATCAAGATGTTGGGTGCATTTTTTGGATCGAGCTATGAGGTCATCCAAGTATGTGAGGATGATATGAGCTAGATCGTGAAAAATGTATGTCATAGCCCATTGGAAAGTTGTGCCAACGTTTTTTAGGCCAAAAGGCATGACACGATATGCAAAAGTACCCCAAGGGGTGGTGAATGTAGTTTTGTATTGATCAACTGGGTGGATTTGGATTTGGTTATAGCCAGAGAAACCGTCCATGAAGGATAAATCCTTGTGGCCTGCGTAGTCGTCGATAATTTGATCGATGAAAGGCGTTGGAAAGTTGTCTTTGGGACAGGTGTGATTGATATCGCGAAAGTCTGTGCATACCCGGATAGTGCCCTGTTTTTTATTAATGGGTACAGGGTTGGAAACCCATGAGGTATAGGCAATGGGTTAGATGAAGCCAACTGTGCGTAATTTATCAATATCGGCTTTGATAGCCATGGCTTTGGATGGGTGTAGCGGTCATTGTTTTTGGCGAATTGGTGTGATATCAGGCCAGGTGTCTATGCGATGTTCGACAATAAAGGGATCAAGGCCAGGCATTTTTGTGTATGACCAGGTAAAAATATCTCGATATTCTTGGAAGAGGGTGTTATAGGAGGTGATTTATTGAGGAGTGCATCGACGCCAATGGTAATTTCCTCGATGACTCCATTTCTGATGGAAATATCGATTTTGTTGGTAGGGGAAATGTTGGCCATGTTGCCTTCTTCAAAAGCATTAGGGCCAGGGATGGGGTTGTTGAACTAGTCGATATGCCCTGATGGGATAAAATACTTGGTTTCGACTGTGTATATGGGGTGTTGGTTAGGAGGCGTGAAGGCTTCCTGTGGAAAGAAGAGCACTCTGTGGTGTAGCGCATCCCATGGGTAGTCGGGGGTAGTTAATTCCTTGAGTATGTCCTTGTCATAGTAGAATTGTCAGGAATATAAGGGATGGTAAAGAGTGATATCGGTGACTGTCACCATGTGGTTGTCCTCTGGTGATGAAGAAGTAGGGGGGATGATGCAATGAGATTGCAATGGTTCGCTCGACATAAACCAAATATCGAGGTACTGAGGAGTACTAGTGGTAGTTAGGCGTAAAAGTTCCGTGGGGAAATGAATGGGAGAATTGGGGGGATTTGGGGATAAATCCTTGTATAAGTTATCCAAGAACCACAGAGGAAGAGGGAGTTCTTTTGGTTCAGGAGAAATAATATGAAGAATCTCTAGTGATGGGGTAAGGTCAATAATCGATTCTGTAAGGGGTGCAGTAGTTTGAATTAGGGTCATGTGGCATTGCCTGTATTCAATGATCATAGGACATTGATATGTGAAATGATAAAAGGATTCTCATGGAGAGAAAGGGCATCTCATACATTCATTGACTGAAGTCATGACATAATGGATGTCAATGAGTTTTGGTGGGGATGATGTAGTTGGATTGCGTTCGTGCTGGAAGATTTGGCGTACTGCTACTAATATCTATCAGAATTGAGGTAGTGCTGGGCAATGGTGTGTGTAATGGCCATATTCTGAACATATGGCACAAGCGAATTTGGTTCCCATCCCTTTTCTACTTTTTTTAGGGGAGGTAGCGGTAGTACTTGCTAAAGTGACGAACGGTGATGGTGTTTGATTGAGTTGAATTAGGTTACGTAACTCGGGTAGAGATGGGCATTTGTTGGTTGGGTGTCCATATTTCTTACATAGCATGCAAGGAGGTTGGATGTGTGGGGGAAGTGGAGTTGTGGGCTCCTTCTTCTTTCGCCTGCCCCTAGCTATGGTAGGGGGGTTAGTGAGTGGGGGTGTAGAGGGTATGGTGGGAGCGAGTATGGGAATCGTCATTGGGATTCCTTCTATTTGGGGGGGAAGGGATGGTTGAGGAACCATCTCTGGTGGATGTAAATACCAAAATGGGATTGCCAACACCATATTAGGGAGAGTAAGTGTTGCGGCTACTTGGAAATCCTGTATGCTTGGTGGAGGGTAAAAGAAGGGGATTTGAGTAATGGCTTGGGGAACTGTCTCCCAAACTGGGATATGGCCTTGGGGTGAGGTGAGATCGTGAACTAATGGAGCTGACGAGTTCACAGGAGGCTCGTGAGGGAGGGGCTCTGTGACTAGTGAGACGTCAGATATGAAAGAAGCCTCCCTGGGAGGAAGGGTATTCTCAATGTCAGTTCCTTTGGATAATATGACACATACCTGATTGGAAGGATGAAGGAGCGGTGGTGCACCATGGTAAGTTCCTAACAATGATGGGTCTTTGAAAATTCTGGGGCCCATTTCGATGAGTGGGTATGATTCATGATTAGTGTGGATGAGGGGGAGAATGTTATGGATGTTGGCAGAAGGGTTAGGCTCATAAAATGAAACTTGGTCGATTGTAATGAGCTTCCCATTATGGGGGAACATCATGGTTCGAAAGACGGAAGAGGAAATTGCCTTCATAGCGTACATGTAGCTACGACCGAACAAGATATTGTAATTGAGTGGGGCATCGATAACTTCAATGTCAATAAGGATGGTCTTTCCCCCGAGTTCTATAGGGACATTTTGGAAGAGCCCTTCGGGAGAAGATGGTCATCCGTCATAAGCTCTTAATGTAATGGAAGATGGTATGAGTTCGGGGGAACCAAGTTTCTGCCATACAGACTTGGACATGATGCATGTGGATCCACCTTCATCGATGATGCACAGATGAACTTATAATGTTCTGAATTTTCATTGGGATTTGAAAAGCGATGAGAGCGAGGAGACGAGGCTCTCCACTATCGAGGTCAAATGTGATGAATTGAGTATCCGTGGGGTCAACTTCCCCCAAGGCAGAAAGTAATGATTTCCACTGAGTGGGACAAGTTTGAAGGACTTCTAAGACTGACATGGTAGTCAGGGACTATGCTAAGTCATCGGCCAAACTGTAATTATGAGCTGCCCTAGCCTGTGGGTTGTGGATAGTCCTACGCAATGGGATGCAAGGGATGCGAAGAGGTGTTTCCGCGTTAGTGCGAGGGATCACCAATGGGGGTCTCGTTGGTGTTGGGATTGTTTATGGGGGAATGGGAGGAGACTTAGCGGGTGCACGGTATTGACGACTGCATGTCTGTAGAAGGACTTCTTCCTCACTAGTGAGGAGGATAGTACAATCTGCGGGATTGTTTGGGTTGAGATATTGTCCCAACTGTGGTCGGGTAGGCTGCATGTCCTGTTGGGTGTTCATCACACCTTGGTGTGGAATGGGGTTCTGCAGCACGGTTGGGGGAGGTTGTTGCACATATTTTTGTAGGGCTTGCTGAGGGGTAGGTGGTGCTGGAGGATGTGGTCCATTCACCGAGTCTTTCATCTGTTTAAAATTAGCGATTTGGGGGCAATGATGAGTATAATGAGTGAACTCACCGCAAAGGGCACAAGGGAAGTTGGTTCGAAGATTGTTGTTATTTTTCCCTTGACATCTGTTGTTATTTCCCCCCTGGGGGTTCTGATTCCCTTGGTTCTGGTTGCCCCCAGTAGGTTGGTTCTGTTGGGGGTGATTCCCGCCTTGACCTGGGTTGTTATTGTTCTATTTTTTTCCTTTCGTTTTAGCATTATTCGACTGATGGGTTAGATTTGTCGTATTCATCTGTTCAAAATTTTGATATTGTTGAATGGGAGAGGGTTGAACAAAATTCACCCTAGCATGAGGGTGTCCTTGTGGTGGAGCCATGGGCTATGTAGGACCAGGGAATAGAAAGTACGAATTCTGTTGGGGTAATAATCCGTAAGGTATATAGGAAGCCGTGGCACTTTCGCTAGTACTTAGAGTATAAGCTGAGGTAGAGGGGGTATCGGAACTTGTCTGGATAGGTGGGTGTATTGTGGGTGTCGACGGTGGCCCACTGATGGGTGGAGGAAGAGAAACAGGGTATGGTTGTTGATAAGGAGGTGGAGGGTAATAAGAGGTTCCCTCATATGCCGGTGGATATTGAGGTGTTCCATACATTGGTGGTTGTTGGGGTTGTGGTGTGTGGTGCGTGGTGTTACCAATCAATCCGTCTGCTGTGTGAGACATCCCAGGTTTATCTTGGCCAAATGGCATAGGTTTTGGGAGATCAAGAAGTATTTTGTACAAGTACACTGATTGTGAATAGATGAGGTCATATTGTTGAGCCTTACTGATGGCTTCTTCTTCTTATTGAGGGAAGGTGGAAGCTACATCTTTACCGAGGAGAGAGACAAGTGATCTGAGAAACCAGTCAAGACATTGTTGTTTGGTGGTTTTTTCTTTGCACAAACTACGTCGACGATGCCACTCGTGAATGCGATCAACGATATGTGTGGCTAAGGTTTGTTTAAAATTATAGAGTAGTTCAAGACCTTTGTCATGGTAGATTGGTAATTGGAAGAAGGTCAAAAATGCTTTGGCCAAGGACTCGAAAGTCACATGGGACCCCGAATTTTCATCTACATACCATTTGGCTGATGGACCAGTGAGTGTGTGTTGAAAAAATCATAGTCGGATGGAATCATCCATAATCTTGTTGGAAGAGAACCATAAGTGGAAAGTCATGACATGATTGGCAGGGTCATCTCTTGCCTTTCCTTCAAACTTGGGGATATATGAAGGTAGTTTGGTAGGCATTGCAGGCCATGTGGGGTCATGCAATATAGGGTCATTTGTGAGTTTTCTTAGATCTTGTATGTTGAGAGAGGCCAAGTATGGCATTTGTAGTGGTGGTGGAGGATTAGTTCTATCCATGGTGTGAGTGGTTTGTGAACCTGACCCTTGTGGGGGGCTAGGTGGGTTTGTACTTCCCCCGTGAGAGGAAGTTGGGCCCTTTCTTCCTTGTAAAGGAGAGTGAGTGGATAGTGGACCTTGGGAATTGGACCCAAGTAAGGTGGAACCAAGAAAATCTGATCCTAAGACAGTGACATTCAGTGGAGTGTGAGAAGGTGGTGTCGATGAGTTAGCAAGACTAGTAACTCCCCCTAGAATAGGAGGGAGTTTTAGAAAGTGTCTGGAATGACGGGGATTCTGTGGGTCCCCTATGATGTCTGACTAGATGAGTGGATGTGTGCGAATGGTGGTGAGAGTAATAAATAAACAAGAGCCTTTGTTTGCAATTTTCTTGAACTTTACACGATATATATCTAAATCAAATGTAATCAGAAGTGCATCATAGATAAAGTGTTTTGATAAAGAAGCATATATGTGGATAAGTGGGTTTTGTACATGTGGGGGATCAAAGAAAACAAATTCTCGTGTCCTAAAATACGTAACATCCTTCCTCTCAAATAGCATTGGACCTTCCAATAGCACTCAATAGTGGGGTCTAAAGTCATTGGAAGATAAACTAGTGAAGGATGAAGTAATCAGTTATAATGAGGGGTAGAGGGGGCATATCTCGAAAGAACTGACGATATTTCCCAATATCCACACAAAATATGATCAAGGTGAAATTGCAGCCCACAATCACCACCTGGGTAGATGTCCTAAAATTTGGTCACTAGGTACCTCGATCAAAGTGCGACGTTTAGATTTTCTGCCTAAGAAATGGGTCACGGGCTGGATCCCGTCCAAGAGTTGGGTGCCTCAAGGGGGGATGCACAGAACAACCGGAACTTGGCCTTCAACCCTTCATGGGTATCTCCCTGCCTTATGGTGTTAGGAACACTTGACTTGGAGGATTTAAAGTTCCCTATTTGACAACTTCTATTGTTTTGAAAAATTGAGAACCAGATAACGGGGAGTTTTTTGGATGCCTATCCCCAAAATCCTACCTAGACTAAAAGATTTCTTTTGGCACCTCCTGTGGAGGAAAACTTAGTGATTTTTTAGAAAAAAATTAGATATGTTTGTTTGAGAGATTGGGCGTGTGAGCCAATCTCGTTGAAATTAAATGGGAGTGGATAGTTTCGTTAAGAAAAGGGTGGGGTGTTTCAGAATCCCTTTGGAGAAAACTTACTTTGAACTCCACGTTTCGAGATGAAAACTATGTGAGTGATAAGTGACTTTTGTGTGTGAATGAGTGAAAGTGTGCCAATGTTTTAATGAATTAGGTATCACCTTGTTGCATGTGGATTTCACTTGGTCCTTACAAGTGTTGATTACCTAATTAAGTAAATGCCTTTGGTACAACCTTGCGTAATTTAAAAGTCCCTAGGAAGCTAACATGTGGACATGTGGGTCCGTTACTATTCATTTAACTCCCTATTGTGATTTAATCTAAGAAAGCTTTGAAACTATCCTAGATTGTGATCATGTGGGCATGTATGGGCCCTTTACAAAACCTTTAAACTTCCCTAGTGATTTAATCTAAGAAAGTAAATTTCAACACTATCTTATCTTTGTAGCATGTGAGCATGTATGGACCCATTACAATCTTGAGATGTGTTTGAAAAATAAACTAAGAGGCATCCCGAGGGGGCTGTTGTCCTCTCCTAGAGGTTTTAGTCTTTTTAAGGGAGATGAAATTGTCCTACAACCTTTTTCTGATTCTCAAGGTCACTTTGAAGCACGAGAGAAGAGAATACTAAACGATTTTTATCCAACTTCTAGTCCCAATGCAAGTTTTATGTGATTACAAATGATTCCAACCTACACTCTTAGTCAAATCAAGCCATCCATGTGGAAAAATGAAAGCAAAAGAGAAAATAATGATTTTAAACTTCCTATGTGCCTATGTGTTTTGACTAATCCCTTTATATGGAGAGGGAACTAAGTGTGGTGCAGATTACAACATGCATGAAATCATTTTTAAGAAGTCTAGGGAGCTTCCCTAAATACAAAAAGGCTTACAATGTGTATTTTTCTGCACAGGTGCGCGGGTCTCAGAGTAGACAGAGGTGCGCTGAACGCCTATGCACAAACTGAAAAAGACTTTTGGGCATAGGTGCACGAGGGGCGCTGAACAACACAATAATTTTGGCGCACGTGTGCACGATGCGTGACTATGGCCAATAAACCCACACACACCTGTCACACGGCTGTGAAGAAAATTCTGAATGGAATTCTCTCAATAGGGCTTTGAATTGGATTTTTTTCAGGTCGGCTTGGGCCGGTTAAGGTACCTGCAGGTTAAATAAACCAAAAAAAGAGCTAGAAAAACTCAAATGGGGTAGGAAATTGATACCTTTCCCAAATGGAGTCGCCAATCTATTGCGCCTCTTTTGTCACCTAAATGAGCAAAACAGAGGTGCTTACAAGCTTAGTTGGGTTAGCTAAGCAATATAGCAGTAAAGGAAAGGGTTATAAAAAGAAACATAAAAGACTACGTTAATAATTAAACTAGAAAAGGAAAGAACAACTAAAATATTGAGCATAAGGACATAAGAACAAGAAATAAACAAGACTCATGTCACCAATGGAAAGGATTGTATTAGTGAAAAAGAAAACACCGAGAAGAAAGGGGACTTTGGGTCCCTTATTCCTCCAAGGGAGGGATCTTGAACCCCCACAATTTGAGCTCTTCTTACAACTTTGAAAACTTGAAAGAAATGGTGAAAGAATCCCAAGCTAATCCACTCAAAAGGTGAGGTGGATTGCCCAAATGTAATGATGCTAGTATACTCTTGATGAGAAAAGAGGATTCCCCAAGAGAATAGCATCATCATAACCTTACAAATGAATTCCTTGAAAATGTAGTGCACCCATGGCCTTGTTTTATAGCACCACTTTGAGGTATTGTGCAACTAGCTTTTAGTGTGAAAAGGGGTTGTTTAGGGAATTTTTAGGTCTTTGACTAGCCACCTAGTCAGATCCAGCCAAGATTTGGATGTCAAATCAACTTGGAAGTTGAACTAGAAGTGGGTGGGAGGTCGACCAATCTCATAAATGCGTCGTTCTCAGGTGTGCACGGCTTTTAGTGACCACAGTCGTGCATCGTGCACATGTGCACTTTTCTTGTGTTTCTGGATGGCGCATGTGTGCGCACACCTTGTGTAGTCATAGAAAACCTTGATTTTATAACTGGTTGTATAGTTTTGGACCTTTTGGAAATGCTTTTTTGGTAATTTTGGTCCATGGGTGAACTCATAGCTGTTTGAAGATGCTGGATTCCTGTAACCACTTGCGGATGAAATTTCAGTGATAACACACAGGTTGAAGGTATCGAATTTGAAGAGACATTTTCCCGAGTTTCCATAATGGAAGAAATCAGATTGATACTAGCTTATGCATGTTTAAAGAATATTAAAGTGTATCAGATGGATGTGAAATAAAATTTTCTGAATGGAGAACTAGAAGAATAAGTCTACTTTGAGAAAGCAGAAGGATTCCAATTATAAAAAAATGAAGATTATGTTTGCATATTAAAGAAGGCCTTGTATGGTCTCAAACAGGCCCCTAGAGCATGGTATTCTAGACTAGAAAGATACTTACAAGAACAAGGGTTCAGGAAAGGAAATGTAGACAACAACCTCTACATCAAGGTAACTCAAGATAGTATTTTATTAATTGAAGTTTATGTTGATGATATTATTTTTGGAAGTGATGGTGACAGTTTGATCAAGAAATTTGCAAAGGATATGCAGAATGAATTTGAAATGTCATTACTTGGAGAACTATCATTCTTTCTGGGTCTTCAGATATGTCAAAACAAACAAGGAATTTGTATTTCTCATACCAAGTATATCAGAGAAATGTTAAATAGGTTATGAATGGAAGATTTCAAACCAAACAATACTCATATGCAAACCAGTTGCAAGTTAAGTAAAGATGGTGATTCAAATTCTACAGATCAGAGGCAGTACAAGTCAATTATTGGAAACTTACTTTATGTGACAGGATTTGTTGGCCCTCGACCAAGTTTTGAGAGAACATTGGTCGTGTTTGACCATTTTTGGGACTTTGACAGGCTGTTCGAAGATGGAGTGCCCAGGCAAAGCAGAGATCACGGGATCTTGCTTGTTTTGAGGGATTTTTGGGCTTTTAGGGTTTATGTAACGGGTATGAGATGTCGGCCCATGGGTTTACCCATGTTTAGGCCTCATTGTAAATGTAAAAATAGATAACTAAGTGATGTAAGAAGAAGTTACTTGTGATCAGCTTAGTGCAAGAAAGGTGTAAGTGTTAGCTATGTGAAAAGACTTGTAGTTGTCTTAGTGCAAGAGAATGTAAGTTTCTTGGTGCACAGACGATGTATGTAAGGCTTTGTACTATCAAGGAGTTGGCTCTGTGCCTTGACTTGGTTTTGAGGAAGGTGGATCTAGTGCACTGTGCATAGATCACCTGTACAATGTGAAGCTAAGCTCTGTGGCTTTGTGCACAGGAGCAGAAGAATGTAGAAATCTTGAAGACTAATAAATAAGGAGAAGAGCTAGTGGACGTAGCCCCACACTAGTGTGAACCACGTATATCCTGTGTTGATGTGATTGTTCAATGTTGTTCATGTTGTTTATGTATTTATATGCTAAGTACATGGATCTTGATGTATGATAGATAGATATATGGATGCTTAGTGATTATGTATGATGAATGCTAAATATGAGTTGATACTATGTGTTAAATGATTGGATGTGCTTAATATTGATTATTACTATGCTAATCTATAATAAGGGTTTAACCTGCGATGTGAATAAGGTTCAAGAACTAATGCATATTATTGACTAAGCACTCTGTTAAGTATTGTAATCACAGATCCGTGTCCTAGCTCGGTTGTAGACACTTGAGTCCTGCAACCCCCCTGCCTCTACCTTGGGTGAGACTTCATATGCTTCACAGGTGTTGCCGAAAGGGATGGTAGTTAGGGTTTTGTTAGTGCATTGTTGAAGCGTTGAAACCCAGGTCTGCCCTTGTGCCAACAAATGGTTCTGTTGTTGGGACCTGAAACTGTGATTGCTGGGAACTGAAGAAAAGAGAAAGCTCTGTGCATAGATCTGTTGTTGTAGTGCACAACATTCTACTTGACTTGCGAAGCTCTATGATAAGAAATAAACTCAATCTGAAGAAAATAAGTAAGATACTAAATCTTTGTGCTCTGGTAAAGGTAAGATAAGTGGAAATTTTTTCTTTGAAAGTATGAATCTAGGTATGATTGATAGATTTTGTTCTAGTTTGAAAACTAGGGCACAGTTAGAAGAAAGAATGGATATGAATAAATTTGATAGAGATAGTGAAAGATATGTTATTCCTATCCATAGAAAGAGTTTTTGGACTAACAAGTGGATGCAAGAACCTAGAAAGAATTTTTGCAGATTGTAGGTCCATCATTGTGATCCCAGTGTAAAGTAAGGAAAGGATGGGGATCATTTAAAATAAAGAGAGGATTAACACCTTTTTATAATTGCAGAAGACCGAGACATCTTGCTAAGGAATTCCCTAGTACAATTCCTATTTGTCTTTGTTGTAAAGCTATTGGTCACAAAGTTGAGGATTGCCCTAGAATGCTTGCTAAAGTTGAAAAGATGAACATGAGACAAAAAAACTATGAAGAAGGCCAAGAGACTAAGGATATATTAGAAAACCAGAAAGAATCATAGACTATGTTATTAAAGATGAAAGAAACATTGGATGATCATAGAAACATCAGTTTAACTGAGATCTTAAAAGAGAAACTGTGCATAGAAACAAGAATATGATACTTCAACATAGACTGTGTCTTGGATGAGAAAACACAGGTGAATATCATGTGAGAAAGCACTTGGGAAATTTTGGGAAAGCCTTCTATGGTACCTTCATTGGGAAGGATAGGTCTGTTTAAAGGAAAGATGATAACCCTATGTGGCAGAGTTACTAATGTACCTATGATTACTCATGAAACATCGAACGAAGAAGAATTTGAAGTCATTAAGTTTGTTGAGAACAACTCTCCTTTTGCACTTTTGTTAGGAAAGACTTGGATTGAGAAGGACCAGATCAGAAGGAAAGTAGAGGAGGAAGATACAACACAAAAAAAGAAAGAATTAAGGGACTTCATAGTCAGAAAAATAGTGTGAGTAATAGAATAACAAGAGGATAAGTCAAAGTAACAGAGGGACGGAGAATTAGCTATCGAATTTGAAGAAACACAAGAAGGCTTAAAGCACCTGTCCATGCAGGAAATAAGTGCATCCACCCTGAAAATAGTAAGAGAAGAGGTAATACCTTTGCACCCTTTGGAAGAACATCAACAGTACGAAGTTACTTGGCTAAGAGAAAGTAAGAATAATAATGGAAAGAGGAATCCAGAGACTCAGATCATAGGAAAGAAGGCAAGAAATCTTAGTAAGAAGAAAGAAAAGTTATAAAAACTACAAGAAGTTCCAGAGAAGACCTCGCAGAAGAAAGGCTTGTTGAACTTGAACCTCGTCAGAATAGAAGAACCGCACAGAATGGGACTTCACCACGATGAAGCTATATGACCGTTGGAGGCATCCCGACCATTAGAACGATGATCTAGAACAACTAGAAATGAAGTTATTGAGGGAAATATCTCTGTTGGACCGCTGATACCATGCCATAATGGATGGATTTATTCCTACCCATTGAAGGAATCTGTTATGACATTTCTTATTTAACCCGTCAGATGTTGCATCGGGACAACTTTTTGCAAACTGAGATATATGCACTAACAAAGAACTGATTGCTTATCGTGTTGTGATTTCTAGACCTAGCCATTCATTTGATTACCTTTCTTTTTCGTTCGCCTACCCAATTTATTTTATTACAAGTGTGAATGTCGGGCGAACGCATCGCAGTAGAGAAATCGGTGGAGGAAATTCTTGTGGATCTCATGACTGAGAAAGTCATGTCTGTAGGAATACATGCATCGTCGACTAGTGGATTGCAAGCATCCCCATCGACTGGACAAAATTCTAGCCGCACTGCTGAGAAACGAAGCAAACACCACGATGATCTGGCTAATGTGAAGCAGATCCTGTCGGTATTGTCGAACTACATCCCACCTTTGACTACCGCGGTTAACCATGAAAGTGCCCTGCATGATTTCAAATACACACTGATCACTGCGTACCTCCCAAAGGGAATATGCGCAGTTTCACCCTAGTTGGGATTGATCCCATCTCTCAAGATTAGTGACTTCAACCTCGAAGACCGAAATAACTATGCGATGCTCATGCCGCATAGGTACCTGAAGAAGACGTTTGGTAAGAAGCCCAAGATAGTCTCCCAGCCATGGATTAAGGAGCTCATGCACTCCTCGATCTTGAATGTGATGAAGATCCCCCACTTTAGCCGACATTAGGAGGTTAACGCTTGTGTTAAACTCCTCTTGTCGTGCTACCATGGAGCGTATTTATGGCTTGAGAGTCGCATGATTGTGGATCTGACGTTGATCCACTTGATCACATGAATGAGCATGTAGGGACCATAACCTCACCATTTCTACCTAGGGAAGGTTGTAGATTGCACCCTAGACCAATGTATAAAGGAAGCCTATGGAGATGTAGAGAAGGGAAAGTGAGGCTACAAGGTAGCCTCCATCCAGGATGGCGCAGTACACCTAGCTTGTCAGCTTATAGCAGGCAAGTTCGTCGGAAAGAACATGCCGACACAAGTCACATGGTTCATAGTCAACCTTGCAGGGAAGTGTGTTGAAGGAATGCAGACGAACTAGGTGAGTTACCTCATCAACGAGTTGGAGAAGGACTATTGTGAAGTGAAAGACCAATGCTATGAGTTTCATTTCAGTTTGTTACTGATTTTAATTTCATTTTTCGCTTGGTAGATGCCGGAGGGAGCGACATTTCCTGAAGTCGAGCCATCAGAGCCGTTGGTTGCAAGGTTCTCCACCTTGTGGTACACGAGAAATATGGTGAAGTAGTGGCATTTGAATGCAGTGTTCCATGCCTATTACCTACAAATAAGGCATGCCATTGAATCATTCCCCCGAATGACCCCAAATACCTTGCATCAATACAGACCTTTCGCGAAGTCCTGCGCAGATCGACACTTCATCTACATTATTGCGCACAGGTTTGACAGTAAGGAGGAGTTGTAGTCTTACTATAAATTGACCAAGGAAGACATGGAAGAGATCACTAAGGAATGGCCAACATAATTCCTTGTACCGATCGAAGATGCAAAACTCTTCGAACCCAACATCATCTGAAGTCCTTTGGTCACCCAAACTGAGTATGATGGATAGAGCAGTGCAAAGAAAAAGAAGAAAAAGGAGAAGGAGGACGTACATAACACAAAAAGTGATGATAAGGACAATGCATTGGAGGAAATTGCACCTAACTCACCTGCAGGAGGAGGAGGAGACAAAGTGAACCAAGAGGAAGGAGGGGAAGAAGGAAAAAAGTAAGAACAAGGTGAAGTGAAACTACCAAAGGATCCCCTTACAGAGGGTGAGACATCTAAGAAACAAAAGGTTTCTCTGTAGAAACCCTCAGAATGGAAGAATATCCAAGCCAATAACCCTCAGTCGAAGAATGTGCTCACAGTGGAAGATGTAGATTTTATCATTGCAGTCGTAGAAGATGCTTCAAAAGATATATTGTAGAGACTTGAAGCAAAGAAAGAAACAATGTATGCCATAATAGAGAAGGATCCCAGAGACATACAACAAGCCATATACTCAAGCCGCGCAGTGTCTACCGCGTCGTCGTCATCAGAAATTGCAAAATTGGGGGATGAGCCCACCCAATTATGAAGGCTATCAGATGCAACCGAGGCTTGACTTTGTCAAGTCCAAGAAGAAAAGGAGGAGGCCTTAGAGAAACTTCGAGTATCACAACAAGAAAAATATGAAATCAGAGCGAATTTCAAAGACGACAAAGAGAATATGCAGAAAGAAAAAGACCAGTTGTTCACAGAGTAGACTATGGTTAAAGAGGCAATGACTAGAGAACTTCTCTTTGTGTTGGGCTTGGCACAAGAGTAAGATGAGTAAGCTGAGATACAAGTGGGGAAGTTCACTGAAGCCATTCAACAACTTCAAGCAAAATTAATGGAGCTAGAAATCCAAGCAGTGTCATGCATTCCGTAAGAAGTGCGCGATCAGAGGGAAGAAGTTGCCAGGAACGTAGTATAAATAATTAGGTGACTCACCTCAGAGTGTAAGAAATTAAGTGATCGAAGTGCGCAGATCTATGAGTGCCTTGTAGAAGATCCGTAGCTAAGGAAACTAAAGGCACAACTCCAGGCGGCGAAGCAACAGGTGTCCACCATACAAGCACAACTGAAACTGCTTACTGCCATTGAAAAGATGAAGAGGTCACAAGAGAAACATGCAGTCCAATAGTAGGTTACTGCTATTCAGAGCAAGGTTATGGAAGTGACACAAAGACTCGAACTGATGTAGGACAAAGCCTGCATGATTTTTGAAGAAGTTGAAGGACAAGGCTCGCAGCTAGACCAACTAGTTGCGACAATGGAACAACACCTGGAAGGGCCTGTTACTGAGAAAGTCATTCAGTAGTTTGTCGAGCAGGAGGCTCTAGCGAAGAAGCAATTCGAGGCAGCTCGAGCTAAGCTTGAGGCATTTGAAGCAGCCCTTCCCAGATCTGAGTGACTCAGGACGAGTCACAAGTGAGTGTTGGGGGCATGTTGGCCCTCGACCAAGTTTTGAGAGAACATTGGTCATTTTTGACCATTTTTGGGACTTCAACAGGCTATTCAAAGATGGAGCACCCAGACAAAGCAGATATCGCGGGATCTCGCTTGTTTTATGGGATTTTGGGCTTTTAGGGTTTATGTAATGGCTATGGGATGTTGGCCCATGGGTTTACCCATGTTTAGGCCTCATTGTAAATGTATAAATATATAGATAAGAAATGTGAGAAGAAGTTACTTATGATCGGCTTAGTGAAATAAATGTGTAAGTTTTAGCTATGTGCAAAGACTTGTAGTTGGCTTAGTGCAAGAGAATGTAAGTTGCTTGGTGCACAGATGGTGTATGTATGTATCAAGGAGTTGGCTCTATGCCTTGACTTGGATTTGAGGAAGGTGGATCTAGTTCTTTGTGCACAGATCACCTATCTAGTGTGAAGCTGAGCTCTGTGGCTTTGTGCACAGGAGAAAAAGAATGTAGAAATCTTGAAGACTAATAAAGAAGGAGAAGAGTTGGTGGACATAGCCCCACACTGGGGTGAACCACGCATATCCTGTGTTGATGTTCTTGTGTAATGTTTTTCATGTTTTTTTATGTATTTATCTGCTTAGTACACAGATCTTGATGTATGATAGATAGATCTATGGATGCTTAGTGCTTATGTATGATGAATGCTAAATCTGAGTTGTTGTTATGTACTAAATGATTGGATGTGCTTAATATTGATTATTACTATGTTGATCTATAATAAGGGTTTAACCTATGATGTGAATAAGGTTCAATAACTAATGCATGTTATTGAATAATCACTCTGTTAAGTATTGTAATCATATATCTGTGTCCCATCTCAGTTGTAGACACCTGATTCCTGCAACCCCCCCTGCCTATACCTCAGGTGAGACTTTACCTACCTCACAGGTGTTGCCGAAAGGGCTGGTAGTTAGGGTTTTTTTGGTGCGTTGTTGAAGTGTTGAACCCCGGGTATGCCCCTGTGCCAACATGATCCAGACCAGATGTAATGAAGGCAATTGGACATGTGGAAAGATTTCAAGAAGCACCAAAGGAATCACATGTTCTAGCAGTAAAGAGGATATTCTTAAATCTCAAGGGTACATAAGAGTTTGGGTAGGTTGCATTGATGTCTGACGAATCACTAGTGGAGCAACGTTCTACTTGGGTGAGTGTTTGGTATCTTGGCTAAGAAAGAAATAGTCATCAGTATCATTATCTACAGTTGAAGAAAAGTATATTGCAACAACAACATGTTGTACACAGGTTCTATGGATGAAAAAAACTTTGACAAATATACAAGTTGAGTATGATGAGCCCATTCCAATCTATTGTGCTAATACAAGAGCTATCAGTATCTCAAAGAATCTAGTGATGCACTCCAAGGAGAATCACATTCCAATCAAGTATCACTTTCTACAGGAATAGGTTGCAGATAAGAACATAAGATTTTAATATGTGGAGACTAAGGAACAAGTTGCAGATATCTTCACAAAACTGCTTCCAAGAGAATCCTTTGAGTATCTTCGCCAGAGACTCAGGGTAATTTCTACTCTCAAATAAATTCTTGTGAATTCTTATCTTATATGTCTTAGATTTACATGAGGAAGCACCATACAAAGGACAATTCGGGTTGGGGGAACATGTTCAACAATATTTTAGTAAGGGGGAGCAACCCCAAGGACAATTCAGTTAGGGGGATTATCCCCAGACATGAAGTTACCTTTGCCATTGATTTCAAAGGGGGAGAGATTCACCAGATGCAAGTCATAGAATTAGATGCTTGGAAAGAAAACATAGAGGCATGTTTCTAGGGGGAGCGATGGTCACAAGGGGATCATAAGTGACATGAATTCATATTTTCATCAGAGTGTTGCCATTAATGCCAAAGGGGGATATTATTGATTAATTGGGTTGGTTGTCATTGATGTCAACCCTTGAAGCAATTCTGGTAGCCCCAACAGTATGGTTAAGAGACTTCAATTGATTGATGTATAATGGTATGAAGTTTAATATTTTTGCAGGTAAGACCATTCTATATGGATAGTACATGTAATTCCATTTTTGGTGATATGTGGAATGCCACATAACTCCTCATGGTTAGAGAGTTATGTCCTTGTGAAGTTGGAGAACCTCATGAGTTATCTAGGTGGTAAAAGAAGTCAAAATTCTTCTAGAAGCTCCTAGAAGAAGTTGACTAGTCAAGTGAGTAAAACTAGAAATTAATCATGCGTTAAGTTGTTGCAATAAGAAAATAAATCAAAACAAATTAGTTGCAACTAGAAGTGGAGAATTTACTATTTGTAGCAAAGTGGGTTAGAAGTGCAAAAGTGGTTAGAAGTGGGTTAACCCTAAAAGAAAGAAATTGGGTTAAGTTGGTTAGAAGGTAACCCCTTGAGGAAGCTACATGGAAGTATAAATAATATAGCAAGCATCTTCTATTAGCACCCATTGAATATTATTGAATATCTATTTTGTGAAAGGTTATTTGGGTAGGTATTATTGATAGAGAAAAGTGCAACAGGAAAAGTGTGGTAGAAAAAATGCGACAGAAAAATCGTGGCAGGAAAAGTGCAGAGGAAAACGTGTGGCAAGAAAAATGAGACAGAAAAAGTGCGGCAGAAAAATCGTGGCAGGAAAATCATGGCAGAAAAAGTGCAGCAGAAAAATTGTGGCAGAAAAATCGCGTCAACAAATTCACAGCAGGAGAATCGCGGCAAGAGAATCACATAAGCAAAACCGCAGTAACAGAGTGCTACAAGAAGAAAAAATGTATGGTTTTCATATTTGTAGTGTTGAATTTATGAATCTGGTTGAGGGTTTTCCTTGTAAATATGTTGGATTCCCTCATGGAAGTTTAGGGCTTGCTGTAGAGTTGATCTGAGGCAGATCTACTAAAGTTTAGTATTGGTTCATGTTTGAGGGATTTTGGTTGAGTTATGTTGCTGAAGTTATTGGTACAGATAGAGGTTGTATAATAGTGAGGTTATAGTACATGGTTTTAGGTACATAATTTTGGTATAGTGTTTGAGGTATATGCGATCAGATCGGATTGGTTGATGAGTATGTAGTGACAGGTTTCTGTTACACCTCAAAATCACTCACTTTGCAAGTGTCACAAGTGTCGTCATTTCAAGTGTCTCATCTTGACCACAAGTGTATAAGTGTTGCTGACATCATATTGCCTTCTTGCCTATGTCATGCCTCCAACAACATGACAAGGACACTTAGGACACCTCAAAGATTAGTCATGAAGAGGAGGAATCAATTTACTAGAAGTACAAGTGTTTTGCCACTAGCAAACCCACTCAAAAGATATTTTTGGAGAGGAGCACTCCCCCCTATATTGTCAGGGAGCGTTATAACACCCTGATGCCCTTTATGGGGAGCGCTGCCACTATTAGGAGTGCCAGTGCTTGATGTTACTCTTTCAAGGAGTTCTATAACGCTCGGATGCACTTTTTGGAGGAGCGCTACCTATTCTAGGCAAAAATTGGTTTGTTGAGAAGAATGAGGGAAAGATCCCCTCAATATCTGAAGGCACCTGGATTCAAATCCTTGGTCAAGACATGATCTTAGGGCAGATCCATAACTGGAGGAGGAAACTCCTCAACTTACCCCAATGGTATCTCAAGTAGTTGGGCCTATCCAAGCCTATTTAAACAGGCCTTCTCATGGTGAAAGGGGATGGAAAGAATTGTGAAGCATCTAATCTATGATCCCGTGAAGAAGGTGTCTTTCAAAACATCAACATTCAGTGTGTGGACTATTTGAGCAAGGGTTCAGACGAGGAAGGCTTGACGAAGCTGCTACACTCGCATCTATGGTTGTAAGCATTCTTCGTTGTTGTTCTCTTTAATATAATATGCTTGGCCTGTTTCTTTCAAATCTATGCTTGATCTCACATGAATTTGTCTCTAATAGATAGGTCTATTTCGAGCTAATCTCAATAGAGTAGGAAGTTGTTTTTACTTTTGTTTGTCTACAGGGCTTATCAAGGAGTGTAAGATTGGAGCTCAACTCGGACCGTGTAGGGAAAAACACTGATAAAAGGTACTTATTTTCTCCTTCCTCCTCATACACTAGTTTATCTAGACCTAAAAGGAAGTCAGTGTCCACAATAAGCATCTTTTTTCTTAAGAGTTAAGAGTCTAGCTCTCAATAAGAGATCTACATGTCCGCAGAGAGATTTTCCTTCAACAGAAACTGGCGAATCCACTGGGGATCGAATCAAAAATTTCAGTTTTGGTTTTCCTCGCAGACCTTGTCTTACCCTTTGTTGTTTTTAGACTTTGTTCACCCCATGTGTTTGATTTCATATGTTGATTGAATCCTTATTCCATCACACATACTCTGAAATCCAAAGTTCAACTGAGTTTTAGGTTTTTTTGGCCATTTTTATGGGTTTTAGGACACCAACGCTCCCCTACCTTGTTAGCAGGGTGCCATCACTCCCTGAAGACCTTAGACAGAGCGTTATAACACTATGGTGCCCCTTACACCAGAGCACCAACCTTCCTTTGCAAAAAAACCTTCTAGAATTGTATTTTTCCAAAATCCAATCTTTGTTTTTACCTTTGCTCAGTTTCTTCGTGCTTCACTACATCTTCCTATTAACCTTTGATGATCTGATTTCTGGGAAATAAGCATTTTTGCTGTTCAGATTTTTGACCTTCTTCCTTATTTTGAACTTTGCTTCTGATGAAGAACTCGGGATCAATCCACCATTGTCTCCTCTCTTATCTGACTGAGTGAAAACTGTGGTGAAGAACATCAGAAATCTGTGAATCATCTCATTTGGTTCTTTGAGGTCATTTTTCTTAGCATCTTTCTTTTGTGTGAATTTTTTTTATCTTTTGTTTTCCTTTTTTCTTCTTGTTTTCAATCATAGCAAGAGGGTGTGTTGTTTGTGCAAAATTTGCTTATGCTTGTCCGAGTCTCCTTGATCTAAAAGGTTAATTGGTAAGAGAAGTTTCGTATTGAATTAATCATTATTCACATACAAACAATAAAGATACATCTTAGTGATTGATATGCATATTAGAAGGCATTTCTGAAAAGTTTTAGCATTACATTGGATTTAATTGAGAAAAATTGATTGAGGACATTCCTTATTAGTGTTTGATAGTGAAAACAACTCTCTCTCTCTCCCTTAAATAGACATTCATTGAAAAGAAATGTCTGCTTATCATCTTTTATGCATTTTTTGGGAATTGAGTCATCATTCCATCCGTTTCACTTTCATACACCCCTTTTGAGTAAAGAACAACTGTAAAATGAACTCTAATTAAAAATTATATAGAACATTTTTTATTTTATTTTTAGGATCTTCCACCAACAATAGAATAGGAATAGCACTTTGGATTAGGTTGTGAGAACAACTCTCCAAAGTTTCCAAAACAAACATTAGCATCCTGAGCTAGGGAGAGTCAAAT
This sequence comes from Picea engelmannii, assembly GCA_009831015.1. Taxonomy (NCBI): domain Eukaryota; kingdom Viridiplantae; phylum Streptophyta; class Pinopsida; order Pinales; family Pinaceae; genus Picea; species Picea engelmannii. Next base: position 35,050 of record ML832767.1, read on the forward strand.
CCAATTGTCGTATAGGTTTTCTGGGATCCCCCTCTCACACAGGGGTTACGCACGAGGTCGCATTCGGGCGAATTATGGAGATTATCCCTCCGTGGTTCAACTGTTTGTAGTGGTCAGATCGTATATTGGGGGTCACTTGAAGGTATACCCACAATTATGGGTGGGAGCCTCTCGGGTTGATTTCGGACTTGTTATCCTGCCCATACGTTCGGATCGGACTGTCGACTGTACCCGCCCAGGGATTGACTACGAATTGTTGTCTTTAGTTGCCATAATCTTTAGGTACTTACACAAGGTGGCGGTAAAGGGAAGTCTCACTGTACCTGGAACAAACATTGGTAAAACTCACTCGGGCTCCTTGGAGGATAAATCCACAATTACTGTGTGGAAGCTTGCACCAAGGTGAAAGTCCGTTAAGCAGGTCGCCATTGTAACTATTCCACCATATCCTAGCCCCTTCTTGACTTGATCACGTGACGTTGGATTTAATCACCAACTAGCATGGTCATCGAAAGAGGGTTTTGTTTGCTTGGTTTTAATTCCTAGATTATATTAGTGTATGTTGTTTCTTTTCGTTAGTTGGCCATAGATTTTTTTTGTCAATTTTTTTTTCGCCAACATCGACTCTCCACGTCGTTCGCGTAGGGTACATGGACTTCCTCCAGAAAATATGGAAGATACTACCCCTTTACCCCCTCATTCTATGGAGGGATCTCCTCAACAGAGCGAGGTTCACGACATTATAACTTCCCAAGAGGAAGTTCCCACCTCTTTAGAGGATTTTCGAATCGTTTCAGAGTCTCTGGAGGCTTTCCGCATTCCTGCAGGATATGAGAGGTGTTTTCTCCAACTGAATTCAGCCGGCGAACTTGTCGTTGTTAATCCTTCTGACGTTCCTACTGAGTCTCATTCAAACCCTCTAGTCGAAGACCCCTTTTGGACTGCGGACATTGTTTGAAGCCCACCGTGCACGGTGCACAATCTTTACGGGCCAGGAATAGGTGTCGATATGCTTGTTACCTACACCATACCCTTATATCATTTTACTGGTACTATTGGTTTTTCAACTGCACCGTCTGTTGATCCGAACATGTCATGCATTGGCCCAAGTTCCACTTTTTCTCTTCATATGGCCCATTCTACAATGGTCCCTCACGTTCCGACTATTCCCACCGGTAATGTGGTGGATAGCCAAGCTACAATTGACACACCACTAACATCTAGACCTTCATCATCACTTTCTTTTGGGTACAGAGCACTGAATTCTTCTGTTGTCACCACTACCCAAGATATGCCTAGAAGTTCCATACCTATACAACAACCTGGGGGGGGCGATCTTGGTGGTTTTAATCCAGTAAGAAACACAGGTCAGTTGTTTACGTCTGGTTCCCAAATTCTAGGAACTCCACCCCATACTGGGGGACAAGCCCCTCTCGGGGAACAACCTTCGCTTGGGGGCCAACCTCCTTTCTGAGGGAAACCTCCTTTTGTGGTGTATCCTCCCGCAGGAGGACAACCTCCATTTGGAGGGAAACCTCATGCTGGGGGACAGTCTCAAACCGGAACCCACCATCAACCGCCTGGACAAAATGCGTCTACAACACCCAATCCATGGAATATTTCTTTCCCAGGAAACCCACAGTTCTTGGGAGGACACAATCCTCAAGCTCCACAACAACCTCTTCCTTCTTAGGGGACTCATCTATATCCTCCTTACAGACAAAATGTTTACCCCCCTTATAGGCAAACACCAAATCCGTCTTATAATTCTAAAAACCCATCCGGTTATCCTCCGCTCGCACATGTTTCTCGAACCCCTTCAAATCCTATGTACCCTGGTCAACATCAACCTTATGCAGGAGGACCCACTAGTTATAATTATCCACCTAACCCAGTGTACGGTCCTACTAGTGTTCCTATGCCACACCAGTATCAACTGCAAGTTAACCGACAGTTACCTTTCCTTGCAACTCTGGATCTCCCAGACTTGTCTCGGTTAACGAATGATCCTATTTTTCATTCTCCAGTTTGGTTAGCTATTCCAACTAAACTTCCTTATGATATTCCAAAATTTGATGGAAAGTCCGGAGAAGATCCAACTAACCATGTGATGACTTTCCATTTGTGGTGTTCATCAAACTCCCTCATGGATGATTCTATATGTTTGCGTCTTTTCCAATGGACACTTACGGGTTCTGTAGTGAAATGGTATATTGAACTACCACGTGCTTCTTTTCAAGATTTCAACTCCCTTGCCATGTCTTTCCTCACGCACTTCCAACTACCCATTCGATACAAGACAAGTACCGAACTATTGAACTCCCTTCATTAGACGAACTCCATACGTATCTCTGATCATATTCATGAATGGAGGCGATGACGAAGGTTGATCAAAGCGATCATTCCTAACCAGTTATTAGCGGAATGGTTCACTAAATCACTATTACCCCTGATTTCTCGTGATGTTGCCATGGGTGGTGTCGTCACCGAGGAAGAATCCATTACTCAAGATCAGTACCTAGATTTGGTTTATTCACAATCTGGTACTCTATACGAATTGATACCAAATGCTACCTGTGCCACCACAGATCCATCCAAACTTTCATCTACTTAGCACACAAATGGAGTTATTGGATCCTTCAAAATCCAATCTACTTCCCAGTCGACTGGAACAACCCAGCGGTCCACTTCGACGTCTGCTCCCAGTTCGACCACACCCTCTTCTACCTCCCCTCAAACTCAGGTCTCTGAGGTGAATGCAGTCCAATCAGCTCCTACACAACCATCCGGAGGTAAGAAGAAGATGAGAAATAAATCAAAGAAAAACAATAACAATGAACAACCAAAAAATCAAACTCAAACCCCTTCTGCCGAAAAACAACCACAATGGAAACCGAAATTCCCATGTCTCATTTGTGGTGATGATCACTACACCCAAGATTGTCCACATCGCGATGAAGTGGCCAAGTTTTTTAAAAGAAATTCATAACCCACTGTGCTTACTCAACCTTTTCCATAGCAACAATCCTTGGTTGCTCAAACCCCCACTCCAGGGGGCAGTTCCAGCCAATCCCATGATGAGGCCTCGACAAGTACCCATATTTACATGTTTAATAGGATTAATCTGACCACTCGCACTACGACATGCGACACACCGGTTAAACCTGATAAGACAAAGACCACTAACAGTTCTTTACCAGACCCATCACCATCTTCCATTAGTCCTCCGTCTGCTAGCCCTTCGTCCGGGCCACTCCAGATCGATAAACCTTCGTTTGACTCCATATTACGCCCTCCTAAGAGCACTATTCAGAAATCTACCTTCAATCCTAGTTCACGGGCTGCCCAAAACTACAACATCGTTGAAGATTTGGCTCAAGCACCGTGTGCTATGTCTGCTTTGGAAGTTCTACAACACTGTCCCAGTCAATGTAGAACGCTCTTGGCTGCCATCGATGCTTTTGATCCTGAGTCATCTAATAACCTCACATTTAATCTGGATGATCATCAACCTCGACTCTCCCACCAACTAGTTTTTCAAATTGATGTTGTTGTTCACAATCAACAAATCCACCGAACTATCTTGGATGAGGGAGACTCTACTTGTGTCATGTCTTTGGCTTGTTGGAAAGGATTGAAATCACTTTCCCTTAACAAATCCCCTATGATGTTATGCACTTTCGATGGGCGAGGTTTTCATCCTCACGGACTTTTACAATCCTTAGTTGTTCAGTTGGGTGGAAAAACCATTACTATTGATGTCGAGGTGGTCGATGCCCCCCTCGATTACAACCTATTACTCAGAAGAAGTTGGTTCTACGCTATGACTGTCGTCACCTCATCGGTGTTTTTATGTGTACAGTTCCCTCATCAAGGCAAAATTGTCACTATCGACCAACTAGATTTTTGTACACCTGATGCTCATGCTCCTGCTACCAACAACATCCCCTTTTTGGGAGACCACAATATTACGTATGAAAGCATTGGTGTTGGCTTGTTGAATGATTCTAGCCTTATGGTTACCTTCCCTACACCACTTCCACCCACCACACATCATATTTCCACCGTCAATATGATTTCGACTATGGCTTATCAATCTTTGGAATCATCTGACCCTTGGATTGTACCTAGTCCTATGTTATTCGATGTACTAGGTGACACCATGCCACTTAGCCCAGGCGAGGCTGCATACGTTGCTATTCAATTTGCCCCTCCCTCCCCAGATGACCCACATCTATTTGCACCCAATGCTTACTCGATGTCGTCATGGTTGGATTCCCTATCATTTGCAATCGATTACATTTCCCAAATTTTTCCTTCTAACGAATCTATAATGGAAATGCTTAGTATTGACGACATACCTTGGGATGATATCCATCATCAATCCTCTTTTCTTCCACCTCTAGAAGAAATTCACAAAGACATACACTTTGTCTTCCCTCCTGATGTTACCAATTCTCCGCAATCTCCCATCCTCACACAAGATACTCTTTCTCAGGGGAATCTAGGTAATATTTCTACTACGATCGTTATTGATATTTCGATCAAGGAAGGTGTTGTGGAAAACATTAACCTTGGTGATAATTTCACACCCGAAGAGGTGGTATCTTACACCACTCTGTTTAAATAATTCTGCGATGTCTTCGCTTGGAGCTACAAAGAAATGCCAGGGATCGACCCCTCGATCGTCGTGCATGAAATCAAGACTTACCCAGGTGCAAAGCCCGTTCGACAAAAACTTCGCGAGGTTCATCCCAAGAAAATCGCAGCTATAAAGGTAGAAGTTGAGAAACTTTTGAAATCTGGCTTTATCTATCCTTTCCCCTTGATAGAATGGGTCTCCAACCTTGTTTTGGTTGCCAAAAAATAGGGGACCATTCGCGTCTGCGTTGACTATCAGGATATCAATAAGGCTTGTCCAAAGGACAACTACCCTACACCCTTCATCGACCAAATCATTGATAATTGCGCTGGGAGAGTAATTTTATCTTTCATGGATGGTTTCTCCGGGTATAACCAGATTGAAATTTTACCTGTCGATCAACATAAGACAACCTTTATCTACCCATGGGGAACTTTCACCTATCGAAAGCTACCATTTGGTCTCAAAAATGTTGGTGCTACTTTCTAGTGGGCCATGTCATATGCTTTCCACGATATCAAGCATATTGCAGAACCTTACCTCGACGACTTACCTGCCCACTCATCCAATCGATCAAATCGTGTTGATCACCTACGGGCTATTTTTCTTCGATGTCGTTTTTACCGTATCCGTTTGAACCCACATAAGTGTATTTTTGTTGTCGAATCCGATCGACTCCTCGATTTTTTTGTCTCTAAGGACGGGATTCGGGTGGATCCCTTAAAGATTAAGGCTATTATGGCCTTACCCCCGCCTACTAGTTTGACCCAACTCCAAAGTTTGCAAGGGAAAGCAAACTTCCTTTTCCGTTTCATTTGTAACTACGCTAAGATAACTAAAGGATTCATGCGATTGTTGCAGAAAAATTCCCCTTTCATCTGGGATGACATTGCTCAACGATCATTTGATGCTCTCAAGCATGCCTTGACCCACGCACCTTTGTTACATCCTCCAGATTATACAAAGGACTACATCCTTTACTTAGTTACCTCTACTTCTACTATTGCGATGGTGTTAGTTCAGGAGGACCCCAACGGTGAGGAATATTTGATCTATTACCTGAGCAAGAGTCTATCTGGACCCAAAATTCTATATTCACATGTAGAGAAACTGGCTCTGGCAGCCGTCATCGTTGTCCAGATATTTCGCCATTACATCCTGCTACGCACCACCGCTGTTATCATGGACTCGAACCCCATGTATCATGTCTTGAAACGCCAAGTGCTCGGGGGAAAATACTCCAAATGGATCATCATCCTTCGGGAATTTGATCTTCAATTTGTGAAGTCCAAAGCCAAAAATTCCTTGGTGTTTGCAGTGATTATCTGCAACCTTCCCCATGCTGATGAAGATATTGAGCCCAGATATTCTCTCCCTGACAAAACTCTTTTCCTCATCAGCACATCTAATCCTTGGTATGGAGATATCCTCCTTTATCTCCAAACCCAACACTTTTAGCCTAACATTTCCTATGAAGAGCGTCGACGTATTCGCCACCATTCTCGCCACTACCTTATCATCGGTGACACCTTGTATTGCCATGGTATTGATACTATCCTTCGACAATGTTTGATTCATGAAGAGGCTGAATGGGTTCTGAATGACTGTCACCTTGGAGCCTGTGGCGGTCACCTTTCTGGGATGGCTATAACCCAGAAAATTTTACGTGTCGGCTACTTTTGCCCCTCAATTTTCAAAGATTGTATTGCGATAGTCAAAAAATGTCCACCCTACCAAGTTTTTAACAAAAAGGCACACACCCACCCTGCTACACTGCACCCCGTTATCGCCATCGGCCCCTTTGCCAAGTGGGGTATCGATTTCATGCAGTGTAATCCTACCTCAGTCGGGGGGCACAGTTATATAATCGTTGTCGTCGATTACTTTACAAAATGGGTTGAGGCTATGCCTACCTTTCTGAATGATGGTTGTACCGCATCTCTTTTTGTTTTTAACCACATCATAACTCATTTTTGTGTACCACACGCCATTGTCACTGATCACGGTTCACACTTTAAGAACCAAATGATGAGTGAATTGCATGCCAAGTTGGGTTTTCGCCATGAAAACGCATCCCCATACTACCCTCAGGCCAACGGACAAGTTGAAGCCATCAACAAGGTCCTTAAAACCATGATTCAATGTATGGTAGAGGCAAATAAGACATCCTGGCATCTACAACTTTTCTCTACTCTCTGGGATTACCGTACTTCCATGAAAACCACAACTGGGTTCACTCCTTTCCAGTTAGTGTACGACATCGAAGTTGTTTTACCAATCGAGTGTGAGATTCCATCTCTAAAAATTAAAGTAGAACTCCTACCCCATACTTCTGTCGAAGAAGAACGTTTCTTATATCTGACCAAACTGGACGAAACATGTCGTGATGTTGCTCTCGTTAACGAGACACATCAGAAATGGATAAAAAATCAATATGACAAATCTATCCATCCTCGGACTTTTGCAGAAGGAGACTTAGTCCTCGTCTATGACCAGGCTCATGACAAACTAGGGACAGGTAAGTTAGAACCTCTGTGGCATGGCCCTTACATTGTAAAATGTGTTTTTCATAGAGGTGCCTACGAGTTAGTCGATTATGATGGAATCTCCCTGGGAGAGCCCCGGAATGGGCTTTACCTTAAAAAGTACTATGCCTAGATCGCCTAGCATGCGTACTTTATACATTATTTTATTTTGGTTTGGTGTGTATGTTTCTTTTGCGTGCTCGAGTTTTTACCTTTGCCACTCATAACCATGTCTTTTGTTTTCATGCGAAGATGACGTCTTCCTTTCCTATCTTTATCGGGATTGCGGATGGTGCTAGACGACACACCCAGAATGTTGCTTCTGCAACATGGGTCATTTACCAATCTGACGAGTTGGTGAGTTCAGGAGGTATTTGCTTAGGACCAGAAACTAACAACATGGTAGAATATCATGCTGTCATCGGACTTTTGACCCAAGCCTCCTCCCTAGGTATCTCCTGTATGATTGTTAACCTAGACTCGCAACTCGTGGTCTGCCAACTTAATCGTATCTATGCCATTCGTAATCCTATTCTGCTACATCTCCACCTACAGGTTCGTCTCCTTGAACGAATGTTTGATTACATCGAATACAAACATATTCCAAGAGAACTCAATAACGTTTCGGATTCGTTAGCCAATTACATCATGGATCGGTATCTCACCCATAGATAAGGTTTCATGAAGGAAAATAAATTGTACACCACATGTAAATTAAAACACATCACATTAAAGACATCATTATTTACAAATCTTCTGGCACTGTAAAAACTCGAAACTGTGTATATATAGATATAGTGTGTGACTGAAAATGTCTGATTACATCAAAAATTATTTGGAAGAGAAAAATTTTGGGTCTTCACACCCATACAACATCGTCCGACAAGTCATACAAAACATAATCACCAAAGAGACCCTAATCTCCCTGCACTGCATTATGCTGAGAGTAACACATCACTGCATGAACTACTCATCTTAGTAGAGAGTTAATATTCTCGGGCACCCCCACGGTGTGTCTCTGTAGATGTAAGGTCACCTCTTCCCTCCGTAGAGGAGAGATACCCATCATAAGGCCTTGAAGGTTTCTTTCAACCTCCCGAAAACCTATCACTGGTGCCCCCAGATCTACTACAACCTGAGAGTTCCCGCGACGTCCTGGTACCGATATCTCAGTTGGATGCACTGTTCCCTTGTCTGCATGTTGAAAACGATACATCCATTAGAAACTCTTCTATGTACCCAAAAAAATATATATATACGTTAAAAAAACATAAAAACACTTGACAAGGTATTGTTTGGTCTCTTAACTGACACATCCCAAGCTTCTCCTGTCAGTAGAATTAGATCCATACTCTCACAAAATTCCACCTCATCATATGGAAAGTCTTCTATCCAAAGGTATTGGTGTCTCAGCCAAGCGAAGAAATCACTGGTGAAGTGAAATTCTGACTCTGCCACTAGTCTCGGAGACAGACTAGTCCATCGCTCCATCTGTAGTTCTCCCACTGGTCGTATCGCCAATGCAATTTGAGGTTGCATATGAGGGATGCACTCTAAGAAGAATGAGACCAAGAAAGAACCATATCCAAACTACTTATGCCCCATTTTACATCTCAAAATCTGTTCCTTCACGTTCTGAAGAAACCCTGCGCTCCAGTTAAACAGTGTTGACTCTAAACATTGTACACCATAGGCTACCTATGATCTTGACGCTAGATGTGCGTTGGTGCTTCCTGTCATACTCGTGATGGAGAACACAATAGACCGAAGGGGTAATACTCTGATATCCTTGATGGGGATTCTACCTCCCACCAGTCTCTCTCCTGGGACACAATGACGTGCTAGGTACACATCCACGAGTTCAGGAAGCGCCCTCTGTCCTAAAAAAGATATAGGAGCCCCTCTTTTTGAGAGGCCAGTCAAGAAGTATACATCTTCCAACTCGATGGTTAGAAGCTGCATTCTGATTCGGAACCCTTACTCTGTGACATCCCACAAATTGATCATATACTCAAGCAGAAGGATTTCTTTCTTCATCTTTTGCAGTTTGAAGAATTTGAGAAGACCACAATCTCTCAACGCGACCTGTGTGTGAGGACTCCGCAAAGAATCCACATCATCGAGCTCATGTTCCCATTCCTTCCATTCAATCATGGTTGTTGCCGAAATCACCTGCAAACATAAAAAAAAACTTCATTAGTCATGCTTTTGGAAATTCTTTTGAAATAATTAAAAAACTTTAAATTCATCATCTATGTTGTTCAAAAGACCCATGCCTCTTCTATTTCTCATCATTACATCAGCGTAGCCTCATAGCCAATAGTAAAAACGTTTTAAATTAAAACAAATGACACCCACAGTTTGATGACTGTGTGGATGTTTTTTGGGTTTCTTGTTGTTTTCCTTGGGAAAAACGACCTACCCACTCATGCATAAACACGTTGACATTCATGTCATGGCCTTGTGAAGGCGTTTTTGTAAAATGGGTGTTTTTTTTCATCATTTTGGAGAAGAGTCGTTTTTTGTTTTCAACGTTTTTTGGACGACCTAGGGCTTGGATTTTTATTCAAATATTGCTTTGAAAACAAATTTCAAACCATGTAATTGAAAAAGGAAGAAACGAGGACTTACCTGGTCCAAACGGCAAGAGAAATGATCAACCGTAGCCCCAGTGCCAAGCAAAACAAGATCCGCCTCCAAAATGCGAATCTCCACTGCTACAAATCCTTATGCAAATGAAATGGTAATTGAAGATTTTTCCTTGTATTTCTATTTACAAATTTCCATTTTTCATAAGGTATAGTTACTTTTGGGTTTCTTTAAAAATATGATGGCCTCACTAAACCTCTGGATTGCAATTTTGACATTACAGATTTCGGAGCAGTTTTGATCGTTTTTACCTTGTCATATCCATGAGCATAGTCTTAGTTCGTTCTCAAGCTCGAAAATATAAGAACGTGCCGCGTAAAATTTTATCTCTTTTTCGGACCTGCATGGATACACGAAAAAGGAACCCCTTGGAGTCATATTTAAACTCTTTTCAAACTCTCTAAACATGAAAATATCGTCGAGTGATCTTGCTTCCTTTCACACTCGTTAAAAGGTTCGAAAGGGCGTCTTTCGAGTGGTATTTTATCTCTTTTTCAGCCTCATGAGACTAACTTTACGAAAAAGGAACTGAGAGAGTTCTCTTTTAAGTTTTTTTCCAGACTCTATAATCATGAAAGACCTTCGAGTTTTCTATCTTTGGACTTGTTAAACAAACATCGACAGGCCCATACGGGACCGAACCCTTACTTCTTCTAGTTCGTTAAACAAAGGAAGAGGGACTTACCGAAGGTAAGTTATATCGAGCATGTGTTACCCTCCTCAAGCTCGTTAAATCAAAAAGAGGTACTCATCTATCTGGATGGGGAAAAAATTGAAAGAAGCAAGCCGAGCAATTTTTGAGAACATCACCAAGTAACTCTTATGGTCGCCCTTGAACATGACACCTTGTCTTTGCATGCATCTTAATATGCTGAACCTCTTCACTGAGCCAATCCTTTTAGTTTCCTTTACTCCTTTGGGTCACCTGACGTAAGTCACAACATCCACTGCATCATCAAGTTTTGGTCCATGTCATGTTTCTGTTGTCGTGCCTCAGTGTTCAAGGGAAGTATCTACCTCAAGAGTCAGCCATCACAAATATCTTGTTTCAATACCCGTGTCGGTCCATGTTCTTTTGATCCACTAATTACATCTCTATGTTAGTTTCATGTCGTTGATGGGGGATACATCAAGGACCTCCTGAGACAAGTCTTTCCCTGATGACCTCAACACATTATCCAAGAACTAGACTTAGAAACCAATTAGTACTTTGGGACCTACATGCCTCAATGGTAGGTCTCCTCACATTCGAAAGTGGGTTTACATCATTGACCTCTGATCGAATGATTCCATAGATGTTTGACTTCAACTCATCCATTCACATTCGTTGGAATTTACTAGAAGTACCTTGGGAATCATTGACATCAATGGTGATCTCCCTCGTGCTTGTTAACAGTTTACATCATTGACCGGTAATCAAGTGGTTACTTCCATGTTCGACATCAGGACATCTATTCACATGGTTAGATTCGTACTACATCGGGATAGATAAAGAAGACCCTGGGTTGAGTGATCACTTTGATATGTACTTTGCCTAGGTTGCAATGAAGTTTCTCTTGAACATTGACACATATACTGTCACATAGATCCAGTTTGTATTGGTCATGGCTATGTCTTGTCATCTCGTGGATCCACTATGAATTCTTCATGGCTACGATCAGTTCAGGTCATGGGAGTATAGATCCACAGTGTATCTTCGGTGGCTATACCTTTTATCAATATAATTATGGATCCACAGTATATTTATGGCAGCCATACCTTGAAAGTCTCTATCACTCAAGCATAGGTATGCCTGCCTTGGGTTTGAAGCATGTCTTAACATTTGTTTGATGGTTGTGTGTAGCTTCTGTCAAGTTCTCTGAGCCCGCACCCTTGCTTGAAAGTCTGCAAAGTATTTCAGTTCTCAGTTCTCATCTTCTAACTTCATACTTTGGGGGGCAATCTGTTACACCTCAAAATCACTCACTTCGCAAGTGTCGTAAGTGTCGTCATTTCAAGTGTCGCAAGTGTCACATCTTGAACGCAAGTGTATAAGTGTTGCTGACATCATACTACCTTTTTTTCTATGTCATGCCTCCAACAACATGACAAGGACACTTAGGACACCTCAAAGATTAGTCTTGAAGAGGAGAAATCAATTTACTAGAAGTACAAGTGTTTTGCCACTAGCAAACCCACTCAAAAGACATTTTTGGAGAGGAGCGCTCCCCCCTATACTGTCAGGGAGCGTTATAACTCCCTGATGCCCTTTATGGGGAGCACTACCACTATTAGGAGCACCAGTGCTTGATGCTACTCTTTCAAGGAGCACTATAACGCTCTGATGCACTTTTTGGAGGAGCGCTACCTATTCTAGGAAAAAATTGGTTTGTTGAGAAGAATGAGGGAAAGATCCCCTCAATATTTGAAGGCAATTGGATTCGAATCCTTAGTCAAGCCATGATCTTAGGGAAGATCCATAACTAGAGGAGTAAATCCTCAACTTACCCCAAATATATCTCAAGTAGTTGGGCCTATCCAAGCCTATTTAAACATGCCTTCTCATGGTGAAAGGGGATGGAAAGAATTGTGAAGCATCTAACCTATGATCTCATGAAGAAGGTGTCTTTCATAACATTAGCATTCGGTGTGTGGACTGTTTGAGCAAGGGTTCATATGAGGAATGCTTGACGAAGCTGCTACACTCGCATCTATGGATGTAAGCATTCTTCGTTGCTATTCTCTTTAATATAATATGCTTGGCCCGTTTCTTTCAAATTTGTGTTTGATCTCACGTGAATTTGTCTCTAATAGATAGGTCTATTTCAAGATAGTCTCAATAGAGTAGGAATTTGTTTGTACTTTTGTTTGTCTGGAGGGCTTATCAAGGAGTGTAAGATTGGAGCTCAACTCGGACTGTGCAGGGACAAACACCGATAAAAGGTACTTATTTTCTCCTTCCTCCTCATACATTAGTTTATCTAGACCTAAAAGGAAGTCAGTGTCCACGATAAGCATCTTCTATCTTAAGAGTTAAGAGTCTATCTCTCAAGAGGAGATCTACCTGTCCGTAGGGAGATTTTCCTTCAACAGTTTCTCAGTGACATATTTGACAAAACAGGTTGTGACAGTGACATATTAAGTTTCTACGTTTGGCACTTATATTTCAAGGTGGTTGGATGGGGAAAGGATAGATGGTTGTAGCCACCTTCTGGTTGTAGCCGAAGAACACAGGGGGTTGTAGCCTCCTTCTGGTTATAGACAAATAATTGGGGACTGGAGATTCCCTCGGGTTGTAGCCTGAAAATAGGGGGTCAGAGTCTCCTTCTAGTTGCAGATGGAAAACAAAGGAATTTGGTGCTTCCAATATATGTAATTCTTAAAGACAAATATGAAAAAACATTATGTGGTTTTCTCCCGCATTGGGTTTCCATGTAAACAATATTGGTGTATTGCATATTTGTACGATTGTTCATTTGTTCATGGTTTATTTACTCTGCACTTATTGGATGATAATGCTATATTGATCATAAAGATAAATAACACTTTCATATTGTGGTTAAAAGGATTAAAAATATCTATTACTGATTCACCCCCCCTCTCAGTAATCCAACATTATATTCATCCTTGATATGATAAATGTAATAACTATAGTCATCATTGATTCGATAAGGAGTAGTAGGTAAGTAAATATTCATCATTGCAATGATTAATGTAGAAACTATTGTGGATAAGGAGTGGCATCACAATGATGAACTTAACTGATAAAATACATTATAGTGTACCGAGATACCATAATCTATGTCAATAAATATTTAATAAAATATATATCAATATATTCTGACACATCTATTAATAGATTTTTTAGAATTCCCAGAACCCCATGGGCATCCCGATAATAACACTTTAATGTATATAGCCAATATAAATAAAACAAATGGTCAGTATCTATTAATATCTTTTGAGACTCCCTAGAACCCCATCAACAAACTAGTAATAGCACTTCAAAGTATATAGCCAATAGAAATCAAAACAAATTGTCACAACATTATATAAATTCATTCTCATACATAGAGTAAAATACATAGCAGTTAAAGTCATAAAATAACTCAGAAAAACAGATAAACACTTATCCTTTTAAAAAAATTGTGCAACCAACTGTTTGGGATGGACGTTCCACCCAACCATAGAATTGTTGTTCCATATATAAACAACAAGTCACCCTCAAGCTAGGGCTAGGAATTCACAAAAGAGAGTGTCTCTCACTGTCCACTTATAGCTCAAATAATCCAACAACCCACTAGCATTTTGTAAGGTACCAGATCTATTATAATAGCCAAAAACAGAAATATTGCAGAGAATAATAACGGAACAACACAATATGTGAAACCAAAACACCAAAATAATATCTTTATTGATATGAAACAATGTTCGCTTGCCTCTTCAAGGGGGAAACCTCCAACATAGAAGCGCTCTATTACAATAATTTTCAAGACAAAACTTCTTATGACTCCTACTCTTACACTAATTCTATCTTCTAAAGATCATTCTAGAGGAAGATCCTTCTAGAAGAGAAAGCTTCTATTAGGTCTTCTTACATTGACTTATTCCAATTTATTGAATAGGCCTTATTAACTAATGTTGACCTTTATTACATGGAAATATATTATTCTATCTACATGAGGGGTTAGGGAGGTTAGGTCCCTAACATGCCCTCCCCCTTGAAAAATATCCTTTTCCTCAAGGCTTGCGATGAGGAAATTATTTTAGAATGGTAGTCGACTCCCAAGTGGCATCTTCTAGAGTTGTATCTTTCCACTGCACTAACACTTCCATGATGGTGCGCTGACAGAGGAGATGCTCACATTGGTCCAAGACTTCTTGTGGTTGCAACCAAATGGAACCTTCTTCATCCAACCCTGGGAGACTAGTTTGAGTTTGGCACTTAGTATCAATCACCTTCTTTAAGCATGAGACATGAAAAACATGATGGACCTTAGAATGATTGGGAAAATCTAACAGGTAAACCACCTGCCCTACTCGCTTGAGAATTGTATAAGGACCATAAAATTTGGGAGCAAGTTTTTGACATTAGTCTGTTTTGAGTGAAGTATGCTTATAGGGTTGCAGATGAAGAAACACTTGGTCCCCTTCAAAAAAATGTCGTTCGGAATGACCTTGATCTGCTTGTTGCTTCATGCAATTCTGAGCCATGGTCAATTTTTTTTGAGGGTGTGGAGAATGGCTTAACGAATTGCAATATTGTTTTCAACCTTCTGAACCTTCGATACACCTGGCATGTAGGAGAGAACCGAAGGGGGATTTTGTCCATATACTGCTTCAAAAGGAGTCATGCAAGTAGTTTTATGGTAAGATGTGTGATACCACCATTCAACAAGGGGTAACCACTGAGTTTGTCGTTCAGATGCAAAACACCTCAAATAGATTTCCAGACACTTGTTGAAAACTTCAGTTTGTCTATTATTCTGGGGATGATAGGCAGTGTTGAGATGCAATTGGGTGCCCTAGAGACAAAACAATTCTTGCCAAAAATTGTTGGTCAAAGTGGGATCTCATTTAGAGACAATAGAACGAGGCACGCCATGAATCTTGAAGATATTATCCATGAAAATTTTGATCCACCGTGGATATTTTGAAAGGGTGTTGGGGAGCATAGAAATGAGCATATTTGCAAAGACCATCAACTACCACCATGAAGATTGATTTATTTCCTGATTTAGGTGAGCCAACAATTAATTCCATAGAAATATCATGCCAAATAGTTGACATAATTGAGAGTGATTGTAGTGTTCCTGGGTTCTTAATTGTTTCTCCCTTATTTCATTGACATACATCACATTCAACCACAAAGGTACAAACATCCTATTTCATACCATCCCAGAAAAAAATAATGTTTGACCCTTTCACAGGTTTTGGTGAACCTAGAATGCCCAACTGTGGGGGGAGCATGAAGCTCCAAAAACACTGTAGATTCAAGTTACAACTTTTTTTTGAGATACAATCGGCCTTTCTAGGGAAGCTCATTATTATGCCAAGAGTACCTGAGATAAATTGGAGAATTGTATTGCAACTGTTGGATAAGGCCAAAAATTTTAGGTTCTTGCAGCCATTCCTAGTGAGAAGCTTGGAGCCAATCTAGTACAATGAAGGAGAGAGAAAAAAGGGATCCTTTGTCTTCATACTTACAGGAAAGAGCATTAGCAACCACATTTTATTTTCATTTCTTGTAAATTATCTCATAATCATATCCAAAGATCTTGGTGACCCATTTTTGTTGCTCTCAAGAGGAAATTCAATGTTCCAGAAAATGCTTGAGGTTCTGATGATTTGTTTTAATTTGGAAGTGTTGGCCCAATAGATAAGGATGCCAAAGATCCACAACATGAAAAATAGCCAAAATTTCCTTTTTGTATATTTATTGTCCCAAATGGAGCTCTAAATTTTTTTTGTTGGTGAAGGCCAATGACCATCCTTCTTGCATGAGAACTAGACCAATTCCTTTCCCATATGCATCACATTCTAGGACAAAAGTCTTTTTGAAGTCAGGAAGGGTCTGGATAAGAGTTGTGGACATAGCCTCTTTCAAAGCATGGAAGGCTTGAGCAGCTGTAGGAGTCCAATTGAAAGAATTATTTTTAAGGAGAGCAATGAGAGGTGTTGCAATTTTTCCATAATTCTTAACAAATTTGCGATAATAGCCCGTTAAACCCAGAAAACCATGCAAACATTTGTGAGTTTTTGGGCGATTCCAATCCTACATAGCTTCAATTTTCTTAGGATCCCCTCTTACACCATCCTTGCCAACAATACGACCCAAATACTCCACTTCTAAGGCTCCAAAGGCACCTTTAGATTGTTTGAGGAAAATTTGGTGCTGAGAAAGGAGTTGGAGAACTTGATCCACATGGGAAATATGGGTTGTCCATTTTTTACTATAGATGAGAATATCATCAAAGAAAACTAAGAAAAAATGGCGGAGAAAAAGACGAAATACATGTTTCATGAGACTTTGGAAAGTAGAAGGGGAATTACATAGGGAAAAGGTCACGACCAAGAACTCATAGTGTCCCTCATGAGTTCAAAAGGTCATCTTGGGAATTTCAGCCTCTTTCATATGTATCTGGAAATACCCGGAATGAAGATAAAGTTTAGTAAAGTATTGAGCACCACTCAATTCATCCAATAGATCATCAATGAATGGAATGGGAAACTTGTCTTTGACAGTGATTTTGTTGAGAGCAGAAAAGTCAAGACACATGCGCCACGTTCCTTCTTTCTTGAGGACCATGACCATAGGAGAAGAATAAGGGATGGTACTATGGTGGATGACACCCACGTTGAACAATTATTGAACAATTTTCTCAATTTCGTTCTTCTGGGAAAATGGATGACGATATGGGTGGACATTGGGGGGAAGACTTTTAGGAACTATAGGAATGGAATGATCATGACCACCACGGCAAGGGGGAAGGCCACGGGGAGTGGAAAAAATATTTTGGTATTTGGAGAGTATAGATTGGAGGTCAGGATGCACAGATGTTGTCTAAACAACTTGAATGGCATTGAGGTGGGAAATAATGCCTGAATGG
>ML832768.1:0-13405 GCA_009831015.1 Picea engelmannii
TTCCAAGCTCATATTTCTTCATGTTGGCTTGCAATTAATTGTGTTGAAGGGTTAAAAATATCGTCTCCAAATGTTTCAAATGATCTTCCCAAATCTTGCTAAAAGTCAAAATATCATCCAAGGAGGCTACAATAAACAAGTTCGAGAAATGGTCTTAAGATATCATCCATAAATATTATAAGTGTTGTCGTAGTATTGTGTAATATAAATTGCATAATGACTCACTCATGCAATCCATGTGTTTTTTTTAAAGTAATATTTCAAATTATTCTTTGTGTATATTGTCATATTGGTATCCTTACTTCTAATCCAACTTCATGATAACACATGCTTACAATATTTGGTTGATTAGTCCCTTGATTATTTGTAGGGGATATATATATTACAATATATTTGAATATTACAATATTACAATGTAATAGTAATGCCATATTACAATGTAATATGGCATTACCATATTACATTGTAATATGGCATACAATATGGTATACCATCTTTCATGTAATTTTTTTTTTTAAAACCTAAATTCATTGTCGAAATATCGACACAAGTTCATTGGAAAAATTTTACTATTCTAACACAACCGTCGCTATAGTGACAAAACTTCGTCGCAATTTGCCATGAATATTCGTCGCATATACAACATGTGCGTCGTAAATTTGGTTTTGAGATATTGCACTCGTCGATATTACCATGGATTTTCAGTGCAAGTTGCGATTAACTTTCGTTGCACATTCAGTAGCTGCGTCATAAATTATTGGATTGGCATAAATTTTCGTCCCAATTGCGACGAAGTTTCGTCGTAATTGCCATGTTTCTTCGTTGTTATTGTGGCGATAGTTCGTCGTAATTGCGACGATGCATAGGGTTAACCGATATTGAAGGTGGTGACACGTGGAGAGATAATTTCGTCGATGTTTCCATGCACACTTGGATCGTGGATATAGTGACGAAATTATTCCGACGAAAAAAAATCTCGGCTTTCATGGAAATTGCGACGGATAAGTGTGGCAATATCAACAAAAAACTGTCGCAAATTTTCTCATATGTACTAGTGAGTACTTTCATGAGATTAATGAACGAAGTCTTGAAGGATTTCATTGTGAGGTTTGTAATTGTGTATATTGATGATATATTTATCTTCAGTAAGACTAAAGAAGAGCATTTGAGACACATAACTCTAGTGTTGAGGAGGTTGCAACAAGAGAAATTGCTAATAAATTTGAAGAAGTCATCTTTCATGAAGAGAGAACTCATTTATTTGGGGTTTTTGATCTCTTCGAATGAGTTGAAGATGGATCATGAGAAATTAAAATCAATCAGAGATTGGCCATCGCCAAGGAATATCTTCGAAGTCAGAAGCTTCCATGGATTAGCTAGTTTTTACAGGAATTTCATAAAAAAATTTAGTGGGATTAGTGCACCAATGATGGAAACAGTCAAGAAAATACATAGATATTTTCATTGGACATAGGAAGCAGAGAAAAGTTTCAAGTTGCTGAAGGAGAAAATAACTAAACAACCAGTTTTGGTTTTTCCAGACTTCAATAGAACATTTCAAGTCAGGTGTGACGCAAGTGGATTCGCGATTGGAGCAGTCTTAAGTCAAGACAATAGGTCGATTGCATACTTCAATGAGAAGTTGAATGAGAGCAAGATGAAGTACTCAACGTATGATAAGGAATTTTATGCAATCATACAGGCACTGAAGAAATGGAGACATTACTTGGTTCAGAAAGAGTTTTTCTTGTATAGCGATAACCATGCTTTACAATTCATAACTCGATAGGAGAAGTTGAACTGAAAACAGGTGACATGGATTGAATTTATGTAGAACTTTACTTTTGTTATAAAACACATTTCTAGAACTGTTAACAAGGTTGTTGATGTGTTGAGCAGGAAATGTTGATTCTGCAGGAGTTTCATGTGAAGACCTTAGGTTTCGATAACCTTAAGGATATGTACAGGGGTGATTCAAATTTCAAGGATGCTTATGAAGCATGTGAGAATCCAATTCTTAGAAATAGAAGCTAATGGATTGAATATATGGTTTAGTATGTATTATTATTCAAAGGAAATCAGTTATGTATCCCAAAGATTTTGATGAGAGAAAGCCTTCTGAAGGAAAAACATAGTGGGGGATTGGCTGGACATTCTGGCCACAATAAAATCTTTATGCAACTAAATGGCTTATATTATTGGCCAGGGATGAGGAAAAATGTCAAGAAAATCGTGAACAGGTGCAGGATTTGCCAGCATGCAAAGGGGAAAATATAGAATACAGGGATGTATCAACCATTTCCAGTACCAGAGAGGCTATGGGATGTGGTAAGCATGGATTTTGTTTTAGGATTGCCAAGGACATGGAGAGGTTGTGATTCCATATTCGTGGTAGTCGACAGATTCTCTAAAATAGCACTTTTTTTTCCATGTCAGAAAACCAGTGATGCAATGCATATTGCGAATCTGTTTTTCAAAGAAGTTGTTAGACTTCACGGCTTACCCAAGAGTATTCTTTCAGACAGAGATACCAAATTTGTTGGTCATTTTTGGAGGACACTATGGAAAAAAATGGAAACAGATTTATCTTTTATCTCAACATATCACCCTCAAACGAATGGGCAGACCAAGGTAGTGAACCAAAGTCTGGGAGATTTATTGAGGAGTTTAGTAGCTGAACATCACAGTTAGTGGGTTCAGATTCTGCCGCAAGCAGAATTTGCATATAATAACTCACCTAACAGGAGCATAGGACAAAGCCCATTCCATCTAATGTATGGAATGCAGCCGAGAGGAGTATCTGAGTTGAGAGACTTAGAGCATAGTGAGTTAATAAATGATGGAGGAGAGGATTTTGTAGCAGAGATGCAGGAGCTCCACAGTAAAATCAAAGAGCGATTGTAGAATTCCAACCAGGAATACAAGCGCATAGCAGATCAACACAAAAGATAACTTCAATTAGAAGTGTGAGATTTGGTCTTAGTGCATCTGAGGAAGGAAAGGTTCCCAAGGGGAACATATAATAAGATGAAAATGAAAAATATAGGGCTGTGTAGGATTTTGATAAAATTTCAAGCCACTTCTTATGAAATAGAATTTCCAGATGGGGTAGGGATATCGCCCATATTCAATGTAGCAGATCTGTATCCTTATAAAGTAGATGAAATAGAAGGATCATAGGATCATAAGGAAGTTCAATGGGTAAAACAGATGCCTGTAGCTGAAAATCCACAGATGGAAAATATAATTGATCAGAGAATTAGCAAGGAGACCCAAAGGAAGAAATATTTTGAGTATTTGATAAAATGGAAGGGACACCCGATTGAATATGCAAGTTGGGAAAGCAAAGCGGAGATCCAAAAACATGGACAGACGGTGCAGGAGCTCACAAATTTTTCATCCAAGGGAGTATGATGCAGGAGCATCGTAAGCAAGCCAACAAAGAAAGCACAAAAGCGAAGGACAATTGGAAATGCACCAATGCACATTTTGAAGGAATTTTGAATTTCAAAAGACAGAGCATTAAAATTACAGCCAGAAGGATGTATTGCATTTATGTTTTGGATATTGTAAACAAATCTTGAGTGTTTCTCTCATCTTTCGGTTATGGAGGCATTTAATTATAATGAATGTAAAGTAGGTATCTTTTAATTTTTGACTAGATAGCTTAAAGTTGTAAGTGGGAAAACTTTAGAAAGCTCCCTCATATGTATTGTATTGTGGGATTATTCACATTGTAATTGTAAGCTGTAGAGAAGGAGAGCAAGAGAATAAGAGAACAAAGATTGTAGAATTTGTATAAGAAGATAGTTGTCGCTATTGAACCCATGTATAGAAGCCCTTGGATTAATATACGAGCGCTTTGATCCAATTTTATGGTGTGTCATCGTTACTGTTTGCATCTATTGAATGGTATGTTTACAATTGGTTTATGTATTTGTTTCAATTCTTTGTGTGTATGAATTCATGTTGAATGTATGAAGTCTGTGAGAGGAGAAGTATAAGTTTCAATTATTTCTCTTCCTGAGAAGTCCTACAAGGAGTGTAGTGAAAGTCCGCAAGGAGTGCATTGATGAGGTTCTGATTCTTATCTCTGAAGTGCTTAGGAGGGATACCATTGTTATTATACCCACAAAATTTCAATTATAGCATAAGAAGTTATTGTGAATGTCAGAAGGAGTGCGTGCAAGAACCCTTTAGAAATCCTTGAGTTGTAGCAAGTATAAGCTCATGAAGGATAGGGCTTTGGAAGAATTTGAAGGAGGAACGAGGTTGGAAATAACCTTGCAGAATTGAGATTCAAAGGAAAATACGCCAAACTGTTTGGCCAAGACTTATCAACGAATCAAATGAACGGTTGAAGTTCTAAGAGGGAGAATCGTCGAAGTTCTGTGGACTATTAGATATTGCGGATCAATAGGAAGGTTAAGGCTGAGTGTTTTTTAGCACTCATAATCTCAGGAGGAGTAGTGGCCGTTGGATTTTGATTGATGAGAGCCGTTGATCTCATGCTTGAATTTCGTCATTTCGGAATTCAAGGTGTGGAGAAAGTTGTGATTCAGAGTCGAGAGTTGTAAATTCCCGATTCATGAAGTCCCGATAGAATCAGGACCATCAGATCATGGGAATCTTAGAGTAGTTGATTTGTGATGAGGAGTCATCTCAATTTTGGCTATCGGTGAAGGGTGTTGTTTCATTGCAAATCGCGGGCACACGAATCCCGAGGTGCCAAAATATTTGGGCTCTAGGTTTTAGTCAAAGACCACATCAAGTGAAGTCAAGGGAGGAACCAAAGATCCATTATCCCTTTTCAGGGTTTCGGGGATTGAAAGGGTCAGATAAATTCACATCAGGGGTCATGAAGTCGCGAAACCCAAAAAACATTTTCAAGAAAGGTTGTGGACATGTCAGCTAGTCACACAGGTAAGAGTTGGTGCTTAGTGCTTATTCGCACAGGCATAACTCCCAAAAAAAGGACCTCTGGAAACACTTGTTTGTTGGAGGTTCCTATGGGAAACAAAGGGTCAGTCAAAATCAAGGAGGAGATTTAGAACGATCCTTAGATTGGGAGGTCATGCAGAACCTACTGAGGTAGGGGTGTTGCGTCAGGTGGTATCAGAGCTTACAATATTTGTTTATGTAGGTGAGAGGAGATAGAAGGAAAGTTGTGATTTAAATTCTATGTGGAAGAGGTTTAATACAATGCCGCCCAGAAGACGTCAAGATATACCAATGACCAATCCAACCGTGGAAAGGGAAATGAGAGAACTTCGTGCTCGATTAGATGCTATGGAGACAACACAGAGACGAATAGCTGATGTTGGAGATGTCAGTGAATCTGAAAATGAAGATGAGGCTAGAGCTGAAGAAGATGTTGTAGCTGAAGATGTTGCAGAAGAACGTCTATTCAGAGCAGTCGCAAGAATAGGTTCCAGAGAAAATATGGAAATTTCGATGTACGAAGGCAACTTAGACATTGAGGAGATGCTAGATTGGTTTAGAGCTCTAGATAAGTACTTCGATTATGAATATATCGAAGACGATAAAAAAATAAAACATGTTGTCACGAGACTTAAAGGGCATGCATCACTATGGTGGGATGAACTGCAGGCTAACAGGCGTTGCAAAGGCAATCAAAGAATCAAAAGCTGGGATAGGATGGTCGCCAAGATGAAAGCCAAGTTTATACCCATAGATTACCAAATCAATTTGTTTTGAAGAATGCAGAATTTGAGACAGAAAGGGATGGCAGTGAAGGAATACACTGAAGAATTCTACAAGATAAACATTGGAGCTGGTCATCATGAGAGTGATGATGAAAGGGTCGCTAGGTACATGAATGTTCTGAGATATGAAATTCAAGATGAGATGAGCATGATAATGATTAGAAATGTAGAAGATGCTTATCAAATGGATTTGAAGGCTGAAGAGAAATTGGCCTGAAAGCAAGGTCAAAGGGAAAGAGGTAGAAGTCAGAGCAGAGGAAACGATTTGCCTAGGATAGAGTACAGAAGTCCAAGGATGAAGAAAAGAAACCTCATACTCACCCTGAAAGAGGAGGATGTTCACAGGGAAGACATTATACCGATAAGAACACTTTTCCGTGAACAAGAGGAAGAGGAAGAGGCAGAGGAGGTGATATAAAATGTTTTATCTGTGGAAATATCGGACACACATATTTTGAATTTCCTGGTAAAAAAAAGAATGGAGGAGAAGCTCACATTTCAGAAGCACAAAGGCGAAATGTTGAGGCAGAATATGCAGAAGGTGGAAGATCCTTAATGATGAGGAAAATTCTCTTGAAACTAGAGAAAGAGGTGGAGAATCGAGTCTAGAGAAACAGTTTGTTCAGAACTTCTTGCAAGACCAAGGATAGGGTATGCAAGGTGATAGTGGATAGTGGAAGTACAGATAATCTAGTATCCATAGAAATGGTGGAGAAACTGGAATTGGAGACATTTTCACATCCGAGCCCATACAAGGTTTCATGGTTGCAAAAAGGACACTAGGTAACTGTCACTAAACAATGTTTAGTTGAATTTAAGATAAGGGGATACAGATATGAAATTTTATGTGATGTTATTCCCATGGATGTCTGTCATCTTTTGTTGGGGAGACCATGGAAATATGACATAAATTTTGTTCATGATGGGAGAAAGAACACATACACCTTAGAGAAGAATGGTAGGACACATATGTTTCTACCGATTGAGGAAAAGAAGGTGAAGGAAGAAATGAACAATAATATAATTCTCATGAGTGGGAAGGAGCTTCTTGATGAAGTTAAGAAAGATGAAGATCTGCAGTTTGTTGTGGTAAGAAAACCTACATTCATTTTGACCAGTACTTCGATAGATGATCTACCGGAGGAAATTCAAGAACTGCTGGAGAATTTCGTTGATATAGTGGTGGATGATTTACCTTGTTCATTACCACCCATCAGGAGTATAAGACATCACATTGAACTTATACCTGGAGAAAGTTTACCAAACAAAGCAATGTACAGATTGACACCGCAGGAGAATGAAGAAGTCAAGAAGCAAATCAAAGATTTAATGGATAAAGGTTTAGATAGAGAAAGTTTGAGCCCATGCCTTGTGCCAACAATGGTAAGTCCGAAGAAAGATGGTGGATGGAGAATGTGTATAGATTCGAGGGCTATAAACAAAATCACCATCAAGTATGTATTTCCTTTACCCAAGATGGATGACTTGATGGATTGCTTGAGTGGAGCAAAGTTTTTCTCAAAAATTGATTTGAAAAGCAGATATCATCATATTAGAAAGAGAGAAGGTGATGAATGGAAGACAACATTCAAAACAAATGAAGGACTGTATGACTGGCTTGTCATGCCATTTGGTTTGACGAATGTGCCAAGTACTTTCATGAGATTAATGAATGGAGTCTTGAAGGATTTCATTGGGAGGTTTGTAATTGTGTATCTTGATGATATATTGATCTTCAATAATACTGAAGAAGAGAATGTGAGACACCTAACTCTAGTGTTGAGGAGGTTGCAACAAGATAAATTGTTGATAAATTTGAAGAAGTCATCTTTCATGAAGAGAGAACTCATTTATTTGGGGTTTGTGATCTCTTCGAATGAGTTGAAAATGGATCCTAAGAAAGTAAAAGCAATCAAAGATTGGCCACTTCCAAGGAATAGCTTTGAAGTCAAAATCTTCCATGGATTAGCTAGTTTTTATAGGAATTTCATCAGAAATTTTAGTGGGATTAGTGCACCAATGATGGACACAGTCAAGAAAAGACATAAATATTTTCATTGGAAAAAGGAAGCAGAGAAAAGTTTCAAGTTGTTGAAGGAGAAAATAACTGAACAACCAGTTCCGGTTTTTCCAGACTTCAATAAAACATTTCAAGTCATGTGTGACGCAAGTGGATTCGTGATTGGATCAGTCTTAAGTCAAGACAATAGGTCGATTTCATACTTCAGCAAGAAGTTGAAGGAGAGAAATATGAAGTACTCAACGTATGATAAGGAATTTTATGCAATCATACATGCACTGAAGAAATGGAGACATTAGTTGGTTTTGAACAAGTTTGTCTTGTATAAAAATAACCATGCTTTACAATTCATAACTTGATAGGAGAAGTTGAACCAGAAACACATGAAGTGGGTTGAATTTATGCAGAACTTTACTTTTGTTATAAAACACATTTCTGGAACTGCTAACAAGTTTGTTGATGCATTGAGTAGGAAATGTTTGATTATGCAAGAGTTTCGTGTGAAGACCTTAGGTTTCGATAACCTTAAGGATATGTACATGGATGATTCAGATTTCAAGGATGCTTATGAAGCATGTGAGAATCTAGTTCTCAGAAACAGAAGCCAATGGATTGAATATATGGTTCAGGATGGATTATTATTCAAAGGAAATCAGTTATGTATCTCGAAGAGTTCGATGAGAGAAAGCCTTCTGAAGTAAAAACATAGTGGGGGATTGGCTAGAAATTTCAGCCATGATAAAACCTTTACACAACTAAACAACTTATATTATTGGCTAGGGATGAGGAAAAATGTCAAGAAATTCGTGAACAGATGCAGGATTTTCCAGCACTCAAAGGGGAAAATACATAATACAGGGTTGTATCAACCATTGCTAGTACCAGAGAGGCTGTGGGATGTGGTAAGCATGGATTTTTTGTTAGAACTGCTAAGGACACAGAGAGGTTGTGATTCCATATTCGTGGTAGTCGATAGATTCTCTAAAATACCACATTTGATTCCATGTCAAAAAACCAGTGATGCAAGACATATTGCAAATCTTTTTTTCAAGGAAGTTGTTAGACTTCATGACTTACCCAAGAGTATTGTTTCAGACAGAGATACCAAATTTATTGGTCATTTCTGGAGGACACTATGGAAAAAAGATGGGAACAAATTGATCTTTTAGCTCAACATATCACCCATAGATGGATGGGTATACCGAAGTAGCGAACCGAAGTCTGGGAGATTTATTGAGGAGTTTAGTAGTTGAACATCACGGTCAATGGGATCAAATTCTGCCGCAAGCGGAATTTGCATATAATAACTCACCTAATAGGAGCACAGGACAGAACCCATTCCAGATAATGTATGGAATGCAGTTGAGAGGAGTATTTGAGTTAAGATACTTAGAGAAGAGTGAGTTCAGAAGTGTTGGAGCAGAGGATTTTGCATCAGATATGTAGGAGCTCCACAGTAAAATCAAAGAGCAATTGCAGAATTCCAACTAGGAATACAAGCACAAAGTAGATCAACACAGAAGAGAAATTCAGTTCGAAGTGGGAGATTTGGTCTTAGTGCATATGAAGAAGGAAAGGTTCCCAAGGGGAACATATAATAATATAAAAATGAAAAAGATAGGGCCATGTAAGATTCGGAGAAAATTTCAAGCCACTTCTTATGAAATAGAATTGCCAGATGGGGTAGGGATATCACCCATATTCAATGTAGCTGATCTTTATCCTTACAGAGAAGATAAAACAGAGGGATCAGAGGATCATAAGGAAGTTCACTGGGTAAAACAGATGCATGTAGCTGAAAATCCACATATGGACAAGATAGTTGATCAGAGAAATAGCAAGGAGACCCGAAGGAAGAAATATTTTGAGTATTTGATAAAATGGAAGGGAGACCCGATTGAAGATGCAAGTTGGGAAAGCAAAGCAGAGATCCATAAACATGGACAGATAGTGCAGGATCTCATGAATAGGAGTTCATGAATTTTTCAGCCAAGGGAGTATGATGCAAGAGTATCTAAAGCAAGCCAACAAAGCAAGCAGAAAATCAAAGGAAAACTGGAAATGCACCAACGCACATTTTGATGGCATTTTGAATTTCAAAAGACGGAGCATTAATGTTACAACCATAAGGATGTATTGCATTTATGTTTTGGAGATTGTAAACAGATATTGAGCATTTCTCTCATATGTCGGTTATGGAGGCATTTAATTGTAATGAATGTAAAGTAGGTAGCTTTTAATTTTCGACTAGATAGCTTAAAGATGTCAGAGGGAAAACTCTAGAAAGCTCCCTCATATGTATTGTATTGTGGGATTATTTGCATTGTAATTATAAGTTGTAAAGTAGGAAAGAAAGAGAATAGGAGAACATAGACTGTAGGATTTGTATAAGAAGATAGATATCGCTATTGAACCCATGTACATAAGCCCTTGGATTAATATACGAGCGCTTTGATCCAATTCTATGGTGTGTCATGGTTACTGTTTGCATCTATTGAATGGTATGTTTACAATTGTTTTATGTTTTCTGTTATGCATTTGTTTCAATGCTTTGTGTGTATGAATTTATGTTGAATGTATGAATTCTATGAGAGGAGAAGTATAAGTTTCAATTGTTTCTCTTCCTGAGAAGTCTTGCAAAGAGTGCAGTGAAAGTCCACAAGGAGTGCATTGACAAGGTTTTGATTCTTATCTCATAAATGACCAGGAGGGATGTCGTTGTTCTTATACCCACAGAATTGCAATTATAGCATAATATTCGTGCAAGGTGTGCGCAGGCTGGTTGAAGTCTTAAACTTACCCAACCAAGGAGAGAAATTGAAGAACTGTCATTGCAAGGAGTGCGCATAGTTGGAAGCGTGAATAACCAGAGGTTATTGTGAATGCCACAAGGAGTGCATGCGAGAACCCTTTAGAAATCCTTGAGTTGTAGAAAGTATAATATTAGGAAGGATAGGACTTTGGAAGAAGTCTAAGGAGGAACAAGGTTGGAAATCACCTCGCGGAATTGAGCTTCGGAGGAAAATACGCCAAACTGTTTGGCCAGGAGTTAACAAGGAATCGAACGAATAGTTGAAATTCTCTGAGGGAGAATCACTGAAGTTTCTTGGACCGTTAGATCTTGCAGATCAGCGGGAAGGTTAAGGCTGAGTGTCTTTCAACACTCATTATCTTAGGAGGAGTAGTGGCCATTGGATTTTGATCCACGAGAGTCGTTGATCTCGTGCTTGAATTTCGTCGTTTCAAAATTCAGGGTGTGGAGAAAGTTGTGATTCGAAGTCAAGAGTTGTGAACTCTTGATTCATGAAGTCCCGATAGAATCAGGACTGTCAGATCACGGGAAGCTCATAAATGTTGATTTGTGACAAGGAGTCATCTCGATTTTGGCTATCGGTGAAGGGTGTTGCTGCATTGGAAATTGCTGATACGCAAAATCCCAAGGTGCAGAAATATTTGGGCCCCAGGTTTTAGTCAAAGACCACATCAAGTGAAGTCAAGGGAGGAACCAAAGATCCGTTATCCCTTTTCAGGGTTTCGAAGATTGAAAGGGTCAGATAAATTCACATTAGGGGTCGCAAAGTTGCGAAACCTGAAACATCTTTTTGGGAATGGTTGTGGTCACGTCAGCTGGTCATGCAGGTAAGATTTGGTGCTTAGTGATTATTCGCACAGGCGTAACTCCCAAACAAAGGACCAGTGGAAACACTTGTGTGTTGGAGGTTCCATCGGGAATCAAAGGGTCAGTCAAACTCAAGGAGGATATTTAGAACGATCCTTAGACTAGGAGGTCATGCAGAACCTACTGAGGTAGGGGTGTTGCATCATTGGGTGTGCGATATCTTTTTTCCTCAAGAGAAACAAGCTCGAGACCTAATTCTTTGTACCCTGACCTCGTTGGGGACATGCATTAAGAACGACAAGGAGCAGACCACTCTAATACCATTGATATGGATTTTATGAGAAGAATGAAATGAATATAGATTATTATCAAAATATTCTTAACATAGAATAAAAGATATACAATAAAATTGGTTTCTATTCAATAAGGAAATAAGCTAAAACTGTAAAATGCAGCATAAAACAAGCTTGCTAGAATGGTGGTAGCTTACCTCTGAGAAGAGATGTGACAGCTACACTCATTCGCAAGACGATGATTACAATGAGGCTCTCAAGGCCTTTTTACAATAAACAAGAATTTCAAAAACCCTAGACATCCAAAAACCTAACTCTAGGAGATGAAGCGCCAAAAGTCATGTGGGCCCCGTTTGGGTAAGTTTGTACATCAACTTTTCGGGGTCGTAACTTTTACATATGATCTCTGTTTTAGGTGCACGATAGATTGTTGGAAAGATCTATTTGAGGAATACACATGTTTCCGTCAGAATATGACTTTTTTTATATTCTGACTGTGGCGAGCCCTAAAAACATTTTTTAGGGCCTCAAAACGGCCCCAGAAGTTATGGACCCGAAAACTAATAAAAAATTGTCAAACTGGAAAAATGCCAAAATGAGCCAGTTGAAATAGGTGGGAGGCCACTGACATCCATCTGGATCACGTTTCCAATATGGAAATACCATAAACATTTTTTTCAAATTATTTGCGAATGAACCCTTCCAAACATTCTATCAAACAGTTTTCTTTCAAGCTCTGTAATTTCACTTTTTCGCTCTACTAAATGGCCCATGTAGGATTAATGTTGCAAGTGGGCTCTGATACCAATTTGTAACGTCCCCACTATTGAAAGCACAACAAAAATTCTCTCTATTACGAATTTGTAACATACCCAGCCACCATGTTGGGATATGCCACTTAAATTGTTTCTCTCTTTACAACTATGATACCAATTTGTAACAACTCCATTATCAGGGACTCAACAACATGCTCTGGTAACATTCCCAACCCTAAGATGAAACACACCCTGCATAAATATGAATTCTAATACCATTAAATTAAATAATAAGTTCTTCATATGAACAAATTTAGGCAGAAAATAGTAACATAATGCATGCAACAATAATAATTCATATATAGAATTTAACAACAGAAAATTCATGACAGAAAACGCATACTTGCACACACAGTAATTTTAATAAGCACATGAAAGACACTTGTCTCAAGAAAATAAAAACCAACTACATGTATACCTTTCGTGTTCTTCCCAGCCTTAGACCACACTGTTCATAACTCTCAGCAGTAGGTCACCCCCGATATGGGGCTAAACTCTACCAAGGAAAAGGGAATACTAAGCCAGTCTAAGGTCTCATAAACAATATAATTTCTCTGTCCAAGGTTCCCAACTACTGCAACTAGCCTACAGTCTCTCATTCCCCACATTCTTGTCCCACCCCAGGAAGTGTGCCCCTTCTCTACTCAACAATCACTCGACTTCCCTACTTGTCTTCCAGGGCTTCAACAACAAGACAGATAGGAATTCTTAGAGCCCCATAGTTATTTCCTAGTGCACCAGGGAACAACTCTGAGTAGTCTCTTTCCTATAAAAATACCCACGGGCTTGACAACCTACTTCTTCTGTAATACGACATGACAACCACTCCTTCAATTCAAATCTCACGCTAATAGTACAAGTACATGTTCCTCATTACATTCCAGTATTGTAAGGTATGACTCACAACTGCCTCTATGAAGGAATAGTCAATA
>ML832768.1:13468-33512 GCA_009831015.1 Picea engelmannii
CCCGTAGTTATTTCCTAGTGCACCAGGGAACAACTCTGAGTAGTCTCTTTCCTATAAAAATACCCACGGGCTTGACAACCTACTTCTTCTATAATACGACATGACAACCACTCCTTCAATTCAAATCTCACGCTAACAGTACAAGTACATGTTCCTCATTACTTTCCAGTATTGTAAGGTTTGACTCACAACTGCCTCTATGAAGGAATAGTTAATAATGGTCCTCCTTCTGCACTATATCCACACATACACACACACACACACACACACACACACACACACACACACACACACACACACACACATATATATATATATGTCTTTTAAGACACTTGGCACCCCAGGGACTCCCTTGTCCCTACTTTCGAGACTTAGGATATATTCATATCCATTATTTTAGCTTGAAGGAATACTAATATAATATTACATTGGGATTAAGCCCCCTAGATTATCCCCTTCCTAGACTCTTAGCCCCCCGTTTTCCCTTTCTAGTGGAGTTTATCCCCCCATACTCATTTGTGGATCGATCTACGTGCAGCGATGTGTTTTCATTAATAATATGAGTTTTTACATATTACAAAAATAGGCTCACTGGACTTTAGCATCTAGGCTCTTCGACCTAATAATCACATAAGCCTTTTGGCTATGTACAACCGGGGTTCAGCCTAGGGGTATTACAAATCAAGTTTGAGAGGCTTCCTAGAAATTAAGAGGGAATCTAGAAAACACTTTTAGGCATTATACTCAAAATAGGAGTTGGCAGATCTTGACTCCATCATTGTAATTTTAGATAACATCCCCCATTTGATTGTTGAAGATGAAAATGTAGACACAAACAGAGAAATAGAGGAAGAAGAAATCATCAAAGTTATTTTGGGTCTATCTCTTGACAAAGCTCTAGGGATTGATAGTTTCTCCATCCATTTTTTTAGGGATACTAGGATATAATTATATTTTACTTGAAGTGCATGCTATAGTATGTCCAAAAGAAACATAAAATTAGAGGCAACAAAAATTCCTTTTTTGTTGAATTAATTCCGAAAGAGGCAAATCCATAATCATTCTCTAGATTTCTTCCAATATTTGTATGTAACTCTTCCTATAAAATCCTAACCAAAATCATGGAATATGGATTAAAGAAGATGCTCCCAAACATAATTTCATACAATTAAGGCGGCTTCTTGTAGAAACACCAAATCATTGACAACCTAATCATGGTTCAAGAGGAAATACATTCAAGTATGGAGAATAAGGATGTAGTATACCTAGGGAGGTAATACGGGGTACTTAGGGAGGTACATAAGGGGAATAATGATAGATAGATAGCTATGTATTTTTGTGTATGGAGAGAATTTCTAGTAAATAAGGCTTGTGTAATTGTGTGAACACAATAAAGGTGAGAAGGCTTACTAGAATGTTCCTTCTCTAGAATGTTCTTAGGAGGTAGATAATAATATAAAAGGAAGTATAAGCAATGTAATGGTGAATAATATTGTGAATGTGTCAAGCATTGATTGAGGAGTGTTATCCTTCCATGAGGATTAATATATGGTGTTACCCTACCTCAAGGGTTTTCTCTACATTCTCTTGTGTTTATTATTTTATGTGAGTGATTTGATTTATTCTTGAGATTAAGGGTTTCTCTTCTACATTTCATATTCAAATTGGAGTTACATATACCCCATATTACCTCCCTAGGTATACTACACAGAGGGGCTACTCCAACAATGGGAAACCTTATAATGATTTGTTGTATGATTTTCCCTGACTCTTTGTCAAATCTAAAAGAGTTTAGATTGACTACCTTCCTATATTTATATGGTGTGAATGGTCCTAGCCCCAATTATCCTATTGGAAAATTCCCTCCTGTCAATGGTACATCTGAGGATGATCTTGGCATACAAGTATCCATGGGATCCAATCCTTTTGCTTCTTCTTCTTATTTTTGTGTTCTCTTCTTCTCTCCTTTTCATCTCTTCCTCTTTATCTTCTCTTTTCTTTTGTGCTTCTTGTTTTGTTGCAGCTTCAGATTCTTTCTTTATTTGTTCTGCTAATGTTGCTTCCGTTTTTCTCTCATTTTCCTCTTCTTCTCTCCTTTTTTTCTCGGTTGTTGTTGCTTCTTCCTCTTTTATTTTCTATTCCTCTTCATCTTTCTTCTTTTATTCCTCTTCAACCTTTGATCTATTCTTTGCTTCTAGTTTCTTCTTCCTTTATTCCTCCACAACCTTAGCCTTCTTTTCTTCATGTTTTATACCTCCATGTTGGGAACTACCTCTCCTTATCAAAATTACTTCATCACACATTTTCTCCCTTGGAGGATTTCTTCTTCCTCCTAGGTTTGTGACTCATAACTCCACTTGTATTTGTAGTTATGGTAGTGTGTGTTAACAGTTTTTAGGGGGTCATGCCTATGAAATATTTCCTTGCCAAAGTGAAAAGAGGCTAAGGTGTCGACTTCTGCCTAAGATTCATTAACATCCTTGAAAGGATAGGCACCAACCCAGAGTGGCAGAGGTGGCCAAATCATTTTCTTATCGTTGTTTAAAGTTGCACCTACCCTATATACCAAAGCTTGGTAAACTATCTCATGCAAAACCAATCTGTCAGGGACAAATTTGGGAAGTAGGTGAGGGGCTTTGGTGGCCCCATAGACTTTAATATATGTACTATAATATAGTAGGTACCAGTCTCCTACTCTGCCTACTATGGCCTGGGATTTATCTGACATATAGGGTACATGTGCACAAAATAGAGTTGGAATAGAGGAATTAGAAACTTGTCACAAATTTGTTGGTAATTGGAATGATAATTATATTATCAAAGGAATTTACAGTTTACATGAATGGGAATATCGTCTGATTTCCATGCCCAAACCATTTTTGAATATGTGTGGATTACACACATCATGTCCAACATATATGAGGCCATATGAAAACTAATATATTTCCCTCGTACCATGTGTTTTGCAACTAAGATTGCTTGTGCTACTGTTGAATATAGAATTTCAGCCCAATTAAATGAGGATATGTTGTCCTCGCAACAAGTCCCTTTCAACCCAATTAAATGAGGATATGTTGTCCTTGCAACAAGTCCCTTTCATTTTTCCTAAAATGAAATGGGGGGCCCATTCAAATTTATGAAAAACACAGCTTCTAGTCACATTTGATTTTATTTGGTTTGAGAGTCTTGGTTTGACGATCTTCCTTCTTTGATATTTGTTTTTTTGTCCTCCTTTACATTGATTATTTTGGGCCTTTTCTTTATAGATTTTTGTTATGGTGCCATAATACAATCGTTAGTGAAATTCCATGCCTACATCTATCTTAATGATCATGTTTCCAGTGATGGGGTTGTTGCATCATATGGACTTGTTGTCTTGTCACATTTTCCTCCAAACACATGATTATTCCTTTTGAGTCTTTTTGATCATTCAACATGGTGCACATACTCATGTGAACTTATGCAAAGTGGTTACTTGCCTCAATTTTTTTAAGCTCGGATTATCATTATTTTTTACAATTCCTTCAAAGGTTGGTCTTCTATGCTTAAATGAGTTGGTTGGGAATTCTGGTGAATGAAAATAATTTAACTAAAAATCAAATTTTAAGATGATTAATCTAGGCCTCATATGAGTATATATTAAAGGATGAAAACAAACTTATAGTTTTGGGATTTGCATAATGAGTTATTTTTACAAGCCTTAAAACTTTTTCTTAGAACTATGCCTTTCATGCAATTTTATACTTTTAGGGAAACTGAAATAATCCAACTAAGGATTATTTACATCCAAATCAGTTATGTCTTAAAAGAACATATATAAAGTATGAGAATGAGTTGAAAATTCTCAATGGTTTTTAACGAAGATCGATCTTTCATTTAAAAATGTTATGCTACCAAGTTATTCTTTAAAAAATCATGAGTTCTGGTTGATTTTTTGTCCTACTTTGGTTTGGATTTCACTCAAATGAATTCCATAAAGTATTACACTAACTCATATAGCTATTGATATGGGATACAAGTACATTTGATAAATCAAACTAAAGGGTTAAAGGTCAAACATAACCATCATTGAAAACATGATCATATAGTGTTGGTTGTAATAGAAATTATTTGCAGTCTATGTGTAAAGTCAGATGTGTGATTGTTATACTTTATGGCCAAAGCTAGCATAAACAAAATGACTCGGGTGTTGTTTT
Source organism: Picea engelmannii (assembly GCA_009831015.1). NCBI lineage: Eukaryota > Viridiplantae > Streptophyta > Pinopsida > Pinales > Pinaceae > Picea > Picea engelmannii. The sequence continues at coordinate 17,665 of ML832768.1, forward strand.
ATTTATTTATTATTTGTTAAATGAGCATCCATGGTTACAAATAACCGTTTATGAAGCAATATATTTCATGACGTTTGTCATGGTAACTGTTCTAATCAATCTTTATATCATCAAATCATATGCACATGAGATGCCAGCTGTCTGTACACAAATCTTAACAAAATACCAGTTGTAATGCTACCAATACTCAATAATAATGCCAAGTTTCCTCTCAAAAAACTACTTATATTATGCTTGCACCAAGTCGAAATGAGGAGATTATATCAAATCATGGATGAGCAGGGATCGAAGGGACATGGTTACAACCAACTTGCACAGAGATTAAGGAGCCACATTTTCAGGTTTTGTTGGGATTTTGTACGAGGAAAGCATGTCACGAAATATTGTTGGAAGAAGATTCAACTCAGTAATCACTCACCAGATTACATCAAATCACTAAAAATGGGCGCAATCTGATCACATTATGGGGATATCTCACACAACGTTATCAGATTCCCGAGTTAAAAGAACAACCCTGTAGAATTACTGTCCAATGAAAAATTACATCCAGACTTCATCAAATGTGACTATTACGCAATATTTGATTGGAAAAAATGAAAATTCATATGGATAGATCACCGCACATTTAGACATTCAAAGGTTGATTGGTTTTAAACCAAATCAACAATGTTATGAGGAAAATCTCTCTATGGCTAGGGAAAACCATAACAGACGGAACGACACCCGAAATCAACTATAATCTCAAGTATGTTGTATAAATGAAATGTTAACAAGATAAGGCTAGAAGCCTACCTTGTCTAGACGTCTAAACAAGAACACCGTTGAGCACACAACCCAAAGATTTACACCTGCAACTTGTCTTCAACAACCTATGCAAGCATGCGATATTGATATATAATGTTAGCATATAAATCAGCATAATCCATTAACATACATGACAAATACACCCATGGAAAGAAATATAAATATTTGCAAGATATCTATAGGTGTTGGTGCAATGAAAGACAACAACATATATGGGGTGTTGCTACTATAAGCTAGAGGTCTTCTACACTATCCGTCGAAGGTGCAAGTCTACATCATGTGAATAGAGGAGTTGAAGTCAAACACAATGAGACTTCATTTGATTACTGGTCATTAATGTATACCATTAACAAACACGAGACAACCCATCGATAATGAAAGTAGGTGTCAATGCATCGAGTACATTCCACAAGTGTGAATAAGGTTGTTGACGTCGAACACTTGAAGAATCCATCGATCAGGAGACATTGATGTATTCCCAACTGTCGATGGCGGGAGAACCTGCCACTGATGACTACAAGCCTCTAGGTACTCATAGGACTCTAGGTCTCGTTTCTAGAATAGATGAGATGAAGTTGATGGAAGGAGACCCGCTAAAAGGAGAGCAATAAGGAATATTTCATCATCTAGTGCGAGGTACAAAGCAATAGCTTGATGATTAGGAGGATCTCAGACAAATATGATGTTCACAAACCAATGACCATGTGTGTCTCTCGCATGCACTAGATGCAAGTAGTGCATGAAAGAGACCCTTTGAATAGAAGCAAATAAGGAAAACTGCTGACAAAGGCGAGGAAACCACCAATAGGGTTAATGGAATCCAAGACACTACATAAATCCCAATGTGCGAATATATTTCTTATCGTTGAACACAAGGGAAACCCCCCAGTCAACGACCAATGAGGAAATGCCATCTGTTGAGTTCAAGGCTACCTACCAATGATGAAAGTAGGCATAGGGTGCAATGTAGGACAACAACTTCATGTGATTATGAGATATATTGAGGGTATGGTCGACATGCAAAGTCAAGAGTTCTGAGGAATGGTCAACGCAGGTTTTAAACTTTCTCTGAAAAAGAGCATGAGACATATGGATAACTCAAGAAACATATACTTAACATTGATCATTGACAAAAGTTTGCGATGCAAGAGGCATAAACAAACTCTCCATAGGGACTAGAAGAATAACTAGTCGGAGGAGAAAACTTTGAGTAATGAGGTCATCTTCCTAAGGTCATGCTAAAACCAAACCTTATATGAAAATGGACTCAAGAGTTTGTGCTATCATGTTCAAAGGCGACACAAATGCTACAGATAGGGGATAATATTCTTTTTCTACCCTTCTTTTTTTGGTTTTTTCATAGGCACATAAATGTTATAATATAGGAGAGGAAACGAGTGTCTCGAATAAGCAACTAGTTCCAAGCAGTGGAACATACCTATGCTCAATGCAAGGGAATGTGTACGGGGCATGGACACTCGGGGGGATGTTTCCTCTACGAGTAAAGGGTGTCAAGCTGAAAAGGATATATGGAAGTCATTTCTTGGCTAGAGATGAGATTTTTTGAGGAAAGAGGCTTATACTGAGAAAGAGGGAGCCAACAATAGGCTCAACAATGCAAGAAGGATAATGGAATGAAATTATAACATAACTCAAAAGTTTCCTTTTTTGTAGATTTAATCCCCTAGGCCCGAAAAAGTATAAAATAATACCCAGGAGAACTCTTCTAGCCAATGGCAACTAGAGTATTCATTTTTCGTAAATATTCTACTTGGTACGGAAAAGGGTTAAACTTATACCAAATAGATGTCCTTTCAAAACCATTTAACGGGTGTGAAAGAGACAAGTTCACTCGACAATCTTTTCAATTTTTTTTTCAGGAGTCGGAAATGAGCTTAACCAAGACTTGAGGATGTTGTTCTAAGTAGCATATAATGGGGGAGGCCAGGTCTCCCATGTAGTTCTTTTGTCTAAAGCCAACATCTCATTGGTAGCTTACACAAGTTTGGGAGAACCCAAAGCTTTCCAAGTCGAGGAGGATAGAATACTTGCAGAGGATCTTTAATCTATAATACATCGACAAATGTCCATTATCTGGAAGGGTACAACAGAAGGAATATGAGGATATACATGATCATTCCAATCAAAGGAAACCATCCTAGGACTTGGAGGGCGCGTAATGATCCCTTGTTCAGAAGGTACAAAACTAAAAATGATAAGGACATGGTCGAAAGACGTAACACCCCCTAAAAGAAGAGTGGAACTGACCGAAGATTGCATTGACAATGTCACTTCCTTAGACTTGTCACTCTTTAAGAGAAGAGTGGGATCGACCGAAGATTGCATCGGCTCAACCACTTCTTCAACCACTCATTGATAGGATGCGAGACAACATGGTCAAGAGACACATCGCTCCCCACAACAGGAGTGGTGTCGGTCGAAGATTGCATCGACACGACCACTGGTTGAACATGATGTGAGACAACATGGTCAAGAGACGCATCACTCCCCACAACAAGAGTGGTTTCAGATGAAGATTACATCAGCATGATCATTGTATCAAACAAAGAAGGATTAGAATGTTGGGAAACCAAAGATGACTTAGAACCCGAAGGGCCACTAGACAACGACTACACTTCTCGTACCACTGCAATAGTAGGGCACAAACAAGTTAGATCATTTCCTTTGTAAAGTCTACAAAGGAACTTGGGCTTACATCATATCAATGCCCCCGACATGACTTGTAGTGGTTAGTGACATGCTCCCAACATGACTTTCAAAGGATATTAGCACATATCCAACATTACTTGCATAGGTTGGTGATGTTTGCCCAGTGTAACTAGCAGCGACTAGCAGCGACATCTAAGATCATGGTCCAGGGAAAGATTGGTTTTGAGAGATCGTAGGCCAAGAAGGGTTTTGATATACACCATGGCCCTGACCAGTAGGTTAGTATCCTCCTCCCAACTGATTCATAAAATATTGTAAGGGCATCATCACCGAGGAAGCCTCTTGGGAGAAGAAAAGTGACAAGGATCACTTGTATGAGGATCTATGTTTCCTCCAAATGAAGGAACTTTGTGTATGGGGTTACCCATATTGTAAAAATGACTCCCCCTGGATAAAACACCAGAGGACAAAGGGAGGCTCACCATGAGAAAAGTGTCTGTAGGAACCAACATAGAGGAAGAAGGATAGATGGATGGAATATAAGAAGTAGAAGGACAACCCATTTGATAACTTTCTCCTGGAAAATTGAAGCTAGGATTGGGTCCAGATGAAGGAGGATTCCAACCTCCTACCATAGGATATGGTTGAGGGATATGACCCCCACCAAACGAAAAAAGAGAATAAGGAAGCATCATGCCCCCAAACCCAAAACTAGGATTCACATAAGACGACGAAACCAAGGATGACAAGTGTGGAGACATGTACGACATACCAAAAGAGAAAGGGTTAGAGACCCAAGGTATTGTTTGAGTACTATGATTCAACGTACCATTCGAAAATACAAAAGGATTTGTTCCCATGGACTGAGCAGAGACCATGGGTGGGGTAGCACTAACTGAGGGAGTCACAGGGGCTCCACCAACCATAGCAATCAAAACTCATGATGCAATACAAAATCCTAAGGCCAACTAATGATCAAAGAGCATACTCCTAAATAAATTTAAAATCCAAAGCACACAAATAAGATATAATGGATGAAAGGGACCTCCTGAACTAAAGTAGGTGTGTCTCACCCAAGAGGGGCTTGAGACTCCGCAACAATAAAGTGGAGGTTTCATAATCAGTTATAAGGACCCACGTAGGATTCACAACACAGTCAACCATATCCCTCTGAAGAGGAAATCCTCCATAAATTATGTGTGTTGTCTGACCCTTATCTAAATCAGGGTACCTATAGAATAACCCCTACAAGTAACCTATGTGGCTACCTATGTCAAGCAACTAAATCCACCACAATATAACCAATGCTCAGGTGAGTAGTCGCAAGTCTGGTCCACTGTATGGGTAGGGTAGCAAAGCCTAAAATCTTGAAAGCATCGCCTCTCACTGAGGTAAAGGCACTAGCAAGACCCCCAAATATGAATAGAACCCCATAAATATCTCTAACACTAGGAAGGTATTAGAGGGCTATCTCTGCAAGCAACTTCATGCGACCTCATGGTTAACTTCGGTGTGAGTGGAGCCTCCTGAGAACACCAATTATACAATGGGTTTCACCACTCCCTGGTTAGACACATACATTCAATTTTATAGCCTTGGAGAAGTTTACTCACGAAATCTTATTCCAAGGCCCTAGGTCATATACTTGTTTGTCTACCCTAAAAAATAAAATCGTTTCTAATCAATTTTCATTATTTAACGTTAATTTTAATGGCTTCTACTTACTCAAAAGGTGTGACTGTGAAATTGATGGTATTATGACTCAACATAAATAAAAAGAAGCAAATGTAAAAAGACTGCTAAGTACTAGTCTTGATTTTCAATGAGATGGTATGCTTCTAAATGCTTTTTATAAAATGAAATCTCTACAATTTCAATGAAGTGCAATATTTCCTAAGATGCCAAAACTAATGAGAAGTAGCCAAAATTTCAAATTCCATAAGTAAAATGCAAGAAAGATTTTTTTTTTGTATCTTCGATATAATGAAAAGAAAATGCAAGGACTGAATAACAACCTCACAGGTAGACCCTACTGCAAGAAAAAGGAGACAAGCCAAGCCCAATACCAAGAAGGAACTATCGAGACCGGTGTGGAAGGACAACAAAATGAGAAAAATGACAAGAAAGCAGTTCGCCCAAAGGATTCACAAATCAAATAGATTCCAATCACTTTGTAGGCACTTAATAGTCAGAAAAGGGACTCGAGAAGTCTTAGCAACCAACAAAACTCACCCAACAAACACCAAACTCAGCCAAAGAAGAATAAAGAAACATTTACGTGATTGTGTAAACAACAACTTCTGTATGTATGCACCCTAAAGGAAGACAACCTGCATGTGTACGCGTCCTGTCAAGGGACAACCCGCGTATGTCAAGGAATATGCTAGCTATGCAAGGGTTAAGCCAAGAAACTCATATATGAAGCTGGATACAAACTATCAATCAATAGACGACAGAGAAACTCGATAAAACAGAGAACAAATAAAGGAGAAAAACACTCAATACCCCAAAAAGGAGATCTCCACATTGGAGTCACCAATTTAGTTACGAGGAAAATCTCTCTATGGCTAGGGGAAAACCACAATAGAAAGAATGACACCTGAAATCAACTATAATCTCAAGTATGTTGTATAAATGAAATGCTAACAAGAGAAGGCTAGAATCCTACCTCGTCCAGACGTCTGAAGAATACCACCGTTGAGCATGTGACCCAAAGCTTTACACCTGCAACTTGTCTTCAACAACAAAGATATGCAAGCATGTGGTATTGATATATAATGTTAGCATATAAATCAACATAATCAATTAACATACATGACAAATACACCCATGGAAAGCAATAAAAATATTTGCAAGATATCAATTGGATGAGAAGAGAGTATTTCTATTAAATGTAATTAGTAGAGGCACATAGGTGACAAACTTCTGTAATGACACATATCAGAACCGAGAAACCAAGTCCCTCCAGTTGGGCCTCCACCACTTCAATCCTCCATAAAGGCAATCTCACATGTAGGATTCAATGACGTTCTCCATCACAAGATAGGAAGAGTTTGGGGGATGAACACAAGAAGTTCAGACTTTCAAGGACAAAGGGATGCAGACTCAATTGAGGTGAAATTCCTCTAGAGTGTCCTTGCTCTCAATGATAAATTGTGTATATCCAAGGCTTGGATATGTCTCAATTTATAGCCTTCGAATGGAATTGAAAAGTCAGGTCAAAGTGTTTTCTAGCATATGGAAAATTAAGGATCATGGATCTCGTGACATGGCATGGAAACTCGATGCAATTTTTAATTTTTGAGCACCAAACTCGTTGTATGCGGGTTGTAATGAAGCAACCTGCATATGTACGCGTGTTGCATAACTAGTAGGTCGTGTACATGTTTAAAACAATATGAATTTTAGCTCTAGAGTGCACAGAAAAAAAAGAGAGATGAAATCTGCAGAAAAAATGAAAAACCATCCAAGCAAGATGCATGTGGTGAAGCAAAATTTGTTATAACAAACCCAAAAAAAATAAAAATAGACAAGGACAAAATAACCTAACTACAATCAAATCACAAATTGGTGGCATATAACGAAATATGGAAGATACTTTTCTCTCTAAGAAAACGTTCACGATGTGAATGAAGCGATGGAAATAGATTATTTAAATTACTTCAGATTTTAGTTTTTAAGTTAGTTTTATTCTATTTTTAACTTTAGTTATTTTGATTTTATGTTTCAATTTAGTTTCAATTTTAGTTGTTTCGTTTCATTTTGTTTTAGATTAGTTTTTATTATATTAAAGATTTTAGTTTAGTTTAGATTTTTATTTTATTTTTATTTAAATTTTCATTTATTCACTTTAGGTTAGTTTTAAGTATCAATTCTATTACTTTTTAGTTAGTTTTAATTATATTAGAGTTTAGATTCAATCTTAGTTTTAACTTAATTTTAATTTTAATTTTAGATTTTAAGTTTCATTTCATTTTATTTTGTATATAATTTTTTAATTATTTTGGTTTTAGTTTGTTTACCATTAAATGTAGTTTTAATTTTATTAATTATATTTAGTTTTAAATAGATTTTAGTTTGATGTAATCAACCCTAATCTAAAAGATCAAAATTATTTATCTGTTGCAACAAAAAACATTTTGGATAAAAACATTTTGTTACAACAAAAAAGTCTTTCAATTAACACATATAAAATCAAGTGATAAACAAACAAAAAAATTGTAAACCCATTTATCACAAAGTCTTTAGATCTATAGATCCTTGGGATGAGAGTCATGGTGGTTGGAACACCCCGTGGAAAAGAATTCACTACTTCATGACAAAAACATTGGTTATTATTTTGAGAGAAGAGGCCTAAAACTTGTGCAATTATTTTCGTATGGAGATGCCACGTCCATAAATTATAACAACGCTACCATGAGTAAACATTTGGGAGGAATGGTCGAACAAGGAGGGATTTTTATCGATCCCACTTCGTGCATAGGATTTGGGAGGAGTAAAAAAACAAGAGGAGAAATTTTCCCACATGCTTATTGTTTAAAGAGAGAAGTCGACGCATGTGAAAGGGAAATTGTGAGGTTGATGAAATATGGTGAGAGGAAATACAAGAAATCGAACATGAGGGCTATCCCTCGGTTGGTTTGGGGAGGTCCACAAGAATAAGGAGTGGAAAGGAGTGGAATGGAGTTTTTAAAGCCCCTACATGGCCCCAATAGAGAGAAAAAATGAGCGCTATTGGGTGGCTATGTACCGGGTAGCCTTCCCAAACTGTGCTTGCCTTTTTAACAAGTGGTTTGTAATCAAATTAAATCCAAACCGGATTTTACACTAGTGTGAATAGACTTTCAGGGCATACCTTTTCTTCTCTCTACTAGACTTGTAGAGAAAAGAAATGTATGTGGCACATGTGTAATATTTTTGGGACATCCTTTCCTTTGATCCCTATTTCAATGAGCTCCTACATTTGATCCAATTTACCAAGTTTATGCAAGGGTGGAGTACATTTGCTTCCAAGGGGTAAATCATGTTATTGTCTCATCATCTAGGAATCTATAGGTAGTGTTCAATTTTCTAGTTCTATAGAGGATATTGATGAGATGATTGTAGACCATGTTATTTGCATCTTATGGTTTGTGTCCTTATATTATCTAAAAAAATTAATATTTGTTAATTAACACATGATATTCATAATTAAATGCAAAACATTGAAGATGAGTGAACATCTAATGTTGACAACTAATTATTACCATGCGCATGACGAGAATACACCAATTAGACGAGCTTGGATAGGTATCCATGTCCATGTAAATATTTTCATGGTGAAAAGATGAAAAAAAGTATTGTACTTTGTAAATATATGGAAAAAAATGTCAGCATAGTGCACTAGTACAATTTGATAAATTTGTGACTGTGTGACCAAAAGTGTTAATAATAACAACTATATAAGCAATATATTAACAATTTTGATTTGTATTGAGTGACTTTGTTATAAATTACTAAGATAAACTACTAATATAAGTTAGGGATAAACATATATGACTATTATGACTATGTCAATATAAACGAATAAGATTTATTACTATTTAATTCAATTCTAAAAGTATAGTTATTTTAGCACGATTTACCTTTTTAATTAGAACAATTTATTTTGAATTAATTTTTGTATGCATGGATGTGCCTGTTATCACACAATTTGTAGCTAGGTCAAATGGCTATAAGATGGAGGTCAATCTGGCGTAACAGGAACCAATCCCACCCAATGTCACCACGATGGGGAGGTTTTTTTTCTTTAGGGAGGTTAGGACTAGGGGAGACGTCCCCGGTAACCTGGAGTTTTGAAGAGGCAAAATTCAAAAGGACAAAGGTAAAGTTCCACCCTTCACAGGTCACCACCAAAACAGACAGTCCCGGCTAAACAACCAATAATGAAGTGAAGCCCCAAAGAAGAACACCTGCCCGGAACAAAGCAACAACAAACTAATATATGCAAGCTATGATTCAATGGGTTAGTACTTCATAAGACTATCTGATATAAGCAATTATGGCAATAAATATTGACGAAGTCAATGTTTATCAATATAGCAATGCAAATAATATCACTTCCTCAATAAATATTGAAATGACCTGACATTCAATGTAACAAATCAACACATCATCAATTAATGCCTAAATCACCATTCAATTGCTCTTAAAACAAGACATTGCTGCATAAAGATGAAATATTCTAGGTGTGACGTCAACAACTTAGGGTTAGTAGTTAGTTAGGGTTTCAATTTAGAAAAGAGTTTGAGAGTTGTTTGATCACTTTCACTTCAACGCTGGAGGTCTAACATCAGTGCCTTCGGGCTTATGGAGTCAATTTAATAGAGGACGCAAGGATTGAAGGAGGATGGCAAAGGACTAGAGGGAAGAGTTCTGAAGTGCTACTGTGGCAGGGCTTCAGAATCAAAACCCTAGGGGAGAGAGGCTTACTCCGATGTTGCTAAAGCAAGGCCTCGTGGTCTCTCCTCCTTCCTTAGGTTAACTTGGCAAAAACGGCTAGCATGAAAGATAAATCAAGACAAGAGAGTGTTGCTACAACAAGTCTCTATCACTAAACCCTAGAAGGAGGATGACCCTAGGTGTAGATAACCTAGGCCTAGGACGTCTCCTCCTTCTTGACCTCTGGAAAGTATGGCTAGCTTAGGGAGAAGAAGAAAAGAGAGTGTAGCTATGGCTAGGCTCTTCCTTCCTTCTTCAATGGCTGAATATTTCTCTTTTAGGTGACATGAGACAAGGACCTACTTGTGTGCTTGTCACCTAGGGTTTTGATTCAACAAATTATAAATACATGCAAAAAAATAAGACTACAACCATTCAATCAAGAAGTTTTGCAAAAAAATACTTACAATTCATCAAGAAATAACCATCCAAACCCTAGTTGTAACACCTTCCTTCAAGAGAAAAACCATAAAATGATAAGAAATGCCTTCCTTCAACAAGTGCGCGTCACTAAACCAACAAGAATACCTAAGTAGGGCGCTAAAATCAGACCTCACTAATGAGTGAGTGATGTGTTATGTCAAAATGAGGCTAAAAATCCTCAATATATACTATATCAATGACCTTAATTAAGTTTTAGGTCATAAAAAGGCCGACAAGGCCATAATACTATTTTTTACATTAAATTGTCAAATTAAAACCCTAACTGAGCTAATAAAATGTAAAATCCCCTTCAAGGGAGGCGCTAGCCCCTTTTAGGGCAGATGAGACATCCAGGAGAAAAACGTTAGCCCCCCAGAGGCCTCTCCAACATGCCACACGTGCCATTGCTACCAAGTCTGCCTCCATGAATGTTGATGAAGTTGGATGATGTCATGGTGAGGATGGGGGCGTCCTGAGCCTTCCAAGGCCAACGTTCCACTGAGAAGGGGTCATCCCCCTAGGCCGAGCTCCGCCAAAGTGCCTCTGATGGAACGTCCTCTTCTTCTCCGGTGCAAGACCCTAATCAACCATTGTCCTATCTCTACCCCCTGATGGGGTCTTAGCATCCATCTGGTGGGCTCTTCAACCCCATGGAGATACGAAATGATCATCTCCCCATATGTACCAGTCCAAATGGTACCTGTTCATCGGGCATGATCCTGCACATCAAAGGCTACGCCCTCCATGGGCTCATCAGTCACTAGGATCATAGCAATATTAATCATGTTTCATCATGAATATTATCAAACATATGCATAAGATCCTAATACATCAATCAATAGCTCGAAGACATTACAAAGACCTAGAATACAATACTGGAGAAAAAGACAAGACGTCCTATTAGGCTAGTATCCACAAGAAAGGGGAAGTTTCTAGGAAGGTTTCATCCAAGCCATGTAAGTGAGGTGATGTGGCTAGGGGATGTCCAGACATGTGGGTGAAGTGAGAGACAGGGATGCATGATGTTATCTGTGGGTGCCTTTGTAGAAGGCGAGCTGTACCTGTCATGGATGCAATTTTTTCCAAGGCCGTTCTTGCCTTTATTCTTTTCTTTTATTTTCTTTTTCTTCTTCTTTTTTTTTATTCAAGGGCTAACCAGAGGACACTGGCTTGCCATGGTGACCATAGCTAACAATGTTACCCACAAGTGCTTTCACAGAGATGATAAGGTTGGCTCGTGATGAGACCCCCTTTCCCTTAGCCATGCAACCAAAGGTCACTGCCCTGGCGTGGTAACCAGATGGTGGAAATGCCATACTGTTAGGTACCCATAACCTAATAGGTTGGCTCGTGATGAGACCCCCTATCCTCTTGACTAGGTCTTGTTTGTATTTTTCGGGTCCCTCTTGTTTATTACTGAGAGGATTTTTATTGCCTTCTTGGGGATCCCTGGGCGAAGCATCTCTAGGTCTTATTTCTAGGCTCTTATCTTCTACCAGTTGCTTTTATCTTCTGGTCCTTTAGCCCCTTCTTCCCACGAGATAAGGTAAAATCCTACAAACAGGTCAACCCAATGCCCGGACAAGGGGAATGGGACAAATGAGTGGGAGATAAGATGAAACAGTGGTGCTATGATGGGAGCGGACGATGGATTTTCAGAAATCCCCCTGGTGGCAAACCAAAACCTATGGGCGCAGGCTTGCTAGGGTACCCTGTTAATCTCCCCAATCATGGTCAAGTGGGTTAATGTAAGATCCAAGCAATTGTTAGAAGTAAAATGGAATCAGATGCATATATTTAAAGGTTTCAATGATCAAAAGTGACACATACCATGATACCTGGACCAATTATCTTATGGAGCAAGAACCTCTTCTGATACAAGACCAAGACGATGGTGATGGATGTTGTTGTTGCTGACAATATAAAGTTGATGGAAGAAGAAAAGGATGGGCCCTCCAGGGCCATGCTCAGGTCAATCCTGCTCTCGGTACTCCATGTCTAGGACCTGTGGGCCTCGAGACATGATCTCCTGGTTATCCCTGAAAATCAGGGATAACATCTGGCTCCAAATCGGGGACATGTGCTCACCGTAGAGCGCATGAGAACCTCAACATCTCTGGCATAACCTGGAGACCTGCTCAAACTCGATAACAAAAATGGGGCGGTAATGCCACCCCAGCATACATATATAGATATATATATATATATATATATATATATATATATATATAGACTGAAGTAAAACAATCAATATGAAAATGTAAAGAAAAGTACCTACCTTTACTTACCTGTTGGTTGGATGTTCGATGTAGTCAAACAACCAGTGTAACCAATCCAACAATGTTCCTTGATACCTGCCTTTGTGCTTCATCATAAACCAAAATAGTGATAAATCAAGCACAAAAATGTCATAGGTTAGAATATAGATCATATCATCGGAAATCTCAAAGTCTAACTCATGGAGGCGGGTTGGAGGGAAAAATTGATCCCAATGCATACTCTCAAGAGAGTGTTTAATCCATCTCAAGAATGGATTGTGAAAAGTCAAAGGTTCAGGAGACTGACTTGAGGAATCTGAATACTGGCTACCTTGGACGTATTCACAACCTGAGGCTCGAGGAGGGATTAACATAAACTGAAAGGATGATTGACCATTCCTAAAGGGGAGGTTGGAACACTGGGATAATAGGCTTCTTCTTGAGGCACTCAACTTTTCCCTAAAATCCAAAATGAGGTTTTGCCTTACAGGAGAATTAGGATAAGGGACTTGGGATAAGTGACATAGGGAGGTAAAGTGATCAAAGGGGGGTGGAAAATATTATCACAAGTATCCTGCCTCAAGGAAGTAACTTCCTTATTTTTATCAATATCTTAGCATAACGTTGGTTGGTAACTTTCTTCATAGGATAAATCTAAGTGCTCAGATGGATAGTCATGAAAGTTCTCAAGGTACGACTGGAAATTAATCGGAGAGCATAGAATTAGGTCATCCTTGGGTTTCTGAATAAGGTCAGGTTCTTATTGCGAGATGTCAAAATTATTAGTAACTTCATGTGATAAATGCAAAGGAAACCTTTGGAAAGGACCGTCAATGTTGTACATGGGATTGTCATCATATATAATCATATCCCATCCACGTTTCCCGACATGTATGAATTCATCAAAATTATCAACAAAGTCATTATCTTCATCATAACATGAAGTGATTAAAACATCCGACACTTCTTTTCTCTCTACATCATAAAATAAATAATCATTGAAAGTTTTGAAATAACTCACCTTGTTTAATCCTTCCTGTGAAGAAGCTTCAAGTGTTCGGATAACTTCATCAAGTGGAAGATCTGCCTCCACATCTTCAGTCTTGAGACATAGAGGATCAAGCTTGTCCAGGGGTTCCATTTCCTCTTCACTCTCTGAGTCATAGAACAAGGTATCATCAAAAAACTGGAAAGGAAAATGACTTACCTCATTCTCTTCATCTTGTGCAGATGGAATAGGATCTTCGAGAGCTTTGTCGGATGGAGGAGCGGTTACTGGTGCTTCATCCTCATAATCCGCCTTTCTAGTTACATCTTCACTGCATTCTCTTGGATTATGGGAGAGGTCTTGCTCCTCTTCAAGGGGTTGATAATGGTCTTCATAAACCTCATCTTTTATATAAGAGGATTCTTGGTATTGATCATGATATGCCCCCCTGAGATCTTCTACAATCTCAGTGGTGAATCCCTTTTCGTCTAAGGCTACCATGAGGTTTTGAAGGACATATTCATACGTTTGGCAATGTGGCTTAGTAAGGTCTATAAAACTACTGATGAGGTGTATGAAAGATGATATACCCCTATCCTTGCAACAACTCTTAAAACAATCTTGTAAGTAGGATGGCAGAGTGAGTAAGAACAATTTTATAAGAGCATCCTCTCCTTCCAATTTTATCTCGCTCAAATACTCCAAAAAATTTACGATGTGAGGAGTTGGGAGGCCCAAAAACGTTGGAGAGTTGTTTAGCCATTTTGTATCAAAGGAATTTGGGTATCCTTGAAAACTTTTGAAATCAATACTCGGATACATTTGTTCCCAGTGTGCCATGATCCCATAACTTGGAAATATCACAGAAAGTAAGGTGGAACCCTAATAAATACTAGTGGAGTCGCCAGATAATTTGCTTGAAACTATCAAAGGATAAGGGAAAACACCCTAGTGGAGTCATCAGGTAAGATTGTAAGATAAGGCTCTAAGGCAAGGCATACCGAAAAGGTTTGTCGTCTGAGGAGAATTGACTCAGTGTTCCCCGGCAACGAAGCCAAAATGTTATTGCACAGTTTGTAGCTAGGTCAAATGGCTATAAGATGGAGGTCAAACTGGCATAACAAGAACCTATCCCATCCAATGTCACCACGATGGGGAGTTTCTTTCCCTTTAGGGAGGTTAGGCCCATGGGAGACGTCCCCGGTAACCTGGATTTTTGAAGAGGCAAAAGTTAAAAGGACAAAGGTAAAGTTCCCCCCGTCACAGGTCACCACCAAAACAGACAGTCCCGGCTAAACAACCAATAATGAAGTGAAGCCCCAAAGAAGAACACCTGCCCGGAACAAAGAAACAACAAACTAATATATGCAAGCTATGATTCAATGGGTTAGTACTTCATAAGACTATCTGATATAAGAAATTATGGCAATAAATATTGACGAAGTCAATGTTTATCAATATATTAATGAAAATAATATCACTTCCTCAATAAATACTGAAATGACCTAGCATTCAATGTAACAAATCAACACATCATAAATTAATGCCTAAATCACCATTCAATTTCTCTTAAAACAAGATGTTGCTGCATAAAGATGAAATATTCTAGGTGTGACATCAACAACTTAGGGTTAGTAGTTAGTTAGGGTTTCAATTTAGAAAAGAGTTTGAGAGTTGTTTGATCACTTTCACTTCAACGTTGGAGGTCTAAGATCAGTGCCTTCAGGCTTATGGAGTCAATTTAATAGAGGACGCAAGGGTTGAAGGAGAATGGAAAAGGACTAGAGGGAAGAGTTCTGAAGTGTTGCTATGGTAGGGCTTCAGAATCAAAACCCTAGCGGAGAGAGGCACACTCTGGTGTTGCTAAAGCAAGGCCTCGTGGTCTCTCCTCCTTCCTTAGGTTAACTTGGCAAAAACGGCTAGCATGAAAGATAAATCAAGACAAGAGAGTGCAATGAGGGAGAGTGTTGCTACAACAAGGCTCTATCACTAAACCCTAGAAGGAGGATAGCCCTAGGTGTAGATAACCTAGGCCTGGGACGTATCCTCCTTCTTGACCTCTGGAAAGTACAACTAGCTTAGGGAGAAGAAGAAATGAGAGTGTAGCTATGGCTAGGCTCTTCCTTCCTTCTTCAATGGCTAGAAATTTCTCTTTTAGGGGACATGAGACAAGGAGCTACTTGTGTGCTTGTCACCTAGGGTTTTGATTCAACAAATTATAAATA
>ML832768.1:36301-47781 GCA_009831015.1 Picea engelmannii
TGCCCTTGGTTGGAGGATGTATGGGATAAAAAGTGGCCGCAACCATGTAACAAGGTCGAGTGTCAAGGGGACTACAAGACTGGTGATAAGTTGTGCCAGAGGCGGGACAAGGTGAACAAATTCAGAGGGTAGAGGTAAGTGACTTGTGGAGTACTTTGAAGATATGGACGATGCCGGCAAGGGTAGATGATAAGTAATGCTCCAACCAAGGGTGACATGGGTTGCAGGTGGCCAAAAGGAAGCAAGTCGCCAACGGTGACGACAAAAGAAAATGTAATGACTAGAAATAAAGGCGTTTGTACAATAAATAACGAATAATTTTGGGGAGAAATGTACAAATACAGAAACGGGTGCCCCAGTGTGATATGGGTGGCCCACGTAGGGCATAGTGTGCTTGGAAGACTGATGAAAGGTGGGGGTCCCATTGGTGAGTTTCTGTATGAGGTAGGTGAAATGAGGGTAGGTTCGCAGATGGGCAAACTGATTGTGGATGAAATGGAGGGTTCATGATACTGCGGAGGTGCAGGTAACAAATAGAACCGTCAAGAGATAATCTGGGAGTCCATGTGGGAAAGATAGAAAAATGAGGAGAATAAGTATGTGGTTGATTCACGTCATGATGAAAGACTATTGGGACTCCCATCCCTAAAGGGTAATGAAAAACAACATGAGTGTCAAAAAGTGGCAAAAGGTGCTATGAATGGGACAACTCATGTGGGTAAGAATGCTACCGGGTAACAGTACCGAAGATGCAAGTGGAGGCATGGGTGCTGCAGAGCCAGGAATGAGGATCCTAAAGGTCAATATTAGAGGGTGTGACTGGAAATGTAAATGCAATATAGTGGGAGAGACTACATGTCAGTGCTGAGTATATACCTGAAGGGATGATGTCGATGAATGATGAGCAAGTACCTGCACACATAACAACCAAATACCCAAAGTGAACAATATCTGAAGAGAATCAAAGATATGAGCATGTATTTGATATATGTGACTATGCATGTGTGTACCTGACCATGATATGAAAAAAAGGCGCCCCGGGGGCTCAGGATGAAAAGTGACCCAGGGACGGCTGTGATGTAGGTGGCGGGATGCTGATCCCGTGGCTGAAGACGGTTTGGAAAATGGACACCTTGGGCTCCCGGAATGGTGAGTGGAAGTTTGGCAAAAGGCCTATATATAGATGTAGGGCCCACATTGCCACCTCATTTGTAACTGCTGCAATAGTGACTGGACGAGAAATTTGCAGAGAAGATTTGGAGATTCGGGGAGGACGAGGCATCCGATCGACGTTCTGCGAGTATCAGGTTAGTGGTCTGATCATCCTGCATAGAAATAGGTTTTCAATTTTTGGGCAGGGTTTGTACGGAGGGCCGTACAAGGGTATTTAGGGGGTTTTTATGGGGTGTGGGCCCACATGCGCGGGCGATTCGGTGAAAGGTGCACATACGTGCGCGCCTATACACCGAATATACGTGCACGGGTGCGTGGTAGGGGTAATTTAAGGCGCGCCCGAAGGGCGCACCTGTGTGGTGAACATGTGCGCATCAGTGCGTGCCTGTAGGTTTGACAGGCGCGCACCAGTGCGCGTCTGTATGGTAAACAGACGCGCTTAAGAGCGCGCTTGTGAAGCAAACAGGTGCGCATTGAGGCGCACCTGTTCGGTGTACAGGCGCGCATATATGCGCGCCTGAGTACTGAACAGGCGCGCATGTGTGTGCGCTTGTGGGAACAAAAACTATGCCTAGGAGGCAAGGTTGAAGGGTAAAAAATGAGTCTTGTTGATGCTTTTTGATGGTTACATGAGATGATATAGGACTCTGTGTTGTTTGCAGGTGGCCAGCAGTGACGATGCCAGTGCGGTGGCGAGAGCGAGACTGGGCCCAGTTGTGAGATGCTGTGGCCATTGAGGGGCCCGGAGTACATGCGACTTTGGCAACCTATGGGTTGCTAAAGTTATTTGAGTGCCCATTGGTACGGGCACAGGAGTATTTACTACAGTTCCTGCTCCAGATGTGGAGTCCGGAGCTGCACTGCTTCCTCGTGCGAGGAGAGCAGATCCCCTTCACTGCGGTGGAGGATGTATATTTTCTGACTGGGCTCCCCTTTCAGGGAACACCCCTACCGGCAGAGCCTGTGTTGCCTAGGGATACAACCCTTGCTATGATTGGCCAACGATACTGCTCGGGTTGAGACTTTATGTCTGGGACTATGGTGAGCATCAGTGCTATAGACTCCCTAACACATCATTGTATAGCGGCGATGATTGTGCGTATATATGGGTCACTTGCGACCCAATGGATTAGTGGTGACCAGCTGTTGGTGCTGGAGAGGGTGGTGGCCGGCGAGCAGTTTGCGTGGGGGATAACGCTGCATGCACGGATGATAGCGCAGTTGGACTGTTGTCGGTCCACAGGGGCCGGAGAGTTTGCATTTGGGTCTATCCTGGTGGCATGGTTCTTAGAGAGGGTGTCGATGTTGCGCCCGAGGGTTTTACTGGAGGTGTCGGGGGCGTGTGAGCCGCGATTTAGGCGGTGGTCTACAGTTTTTCTTCGTCACGGCGGTGGCGAAGGTGGACACTTCTTTTCAGCAGAGGCGACATAGATATGGCAGCAGATGCCGCAGGTAGTACTTCGGTACCCCTATGCTGGGGTTGATTTCCGGGGTGACCCGGACATGGTGCTGCCTCCAGGGGAGGTTTTTGACCATCGAGGTATGTTTTTGATTTATGTTGTCTTTTGGGATATCAGTCCATATGTATATGATATAGATGTTGATACTATCTGTTGGTTGTTTTTTTGTGCATGTGCAGATGTGGCAGCTCGCGAGCGCGAGGTGGAGATGTAGAGAGTGTCGGCTCGTCGAGAGCCGGAGAGACGACCGCAGGGAGAGAGACGTCGGCGGGAGGATGTTGCGGAGTGACCTGTTGAGCCCGAGAGGGCAGCGAGGAGGCACCGGTTCGATGACCCTGGTGCGGGGCCATCACACGCTCCTCCGACGGTGGCCAGAGTGGATTATGATGACATACGTCGTCGGCTGGAGACGGTGTTGCAGGATGTGTCTGAGGGCATGTGGACTCGTTTCCAGGATGAGAGCTTCCTGGAGTAGTGTGTGGGGGTGCCGCCACCATGGCGGGCCACAGTGCGGCAAGCAGCAGTGCTTGCGGCGATGACGAGTGGACGCCTACCGCCGGGGCAGGAGGGTCCTGTGGGTGGTCCACCACCTCCTGGGGCTGGTGGTGGTGGGCCACCACCTCCTCCTGAGGGAGGAGCAGGTGGTGGTGCGATAGAGGCACCATGATGTATATGTTTTTGTTGTATATAGGCCTATGAGCCGATTTTTTGTACCGAGGTGTTGTGCTGGCCTGCGGATACATTTATTTTTGTATGTAAACATTCAGATGGCCTGATGGGCCTTTATATATATATGAGTATACATATTTTGAGATCCTGATGTTGTCTACATGTGTTTTTTGTTGATGATTTTGATGATGTCTATTCTATCTATATGCTATGACAGGAGTTGTGAGTTGTTTATGTATGTGTAGCTTGATGTGATATATGCCAATCTAACACCATGTTAGCTATTTCATCTGTTGTTTGATTCAATTGTCTTGGAATATGTGTAAATGCAATGGAATCAAATTATCGAGATAACAGTCTAACCTGTAGGTATTTACGAAAGAGGCACGGATCGCGTACACGGTAAACATTGTTGAGCTGGAGAACGACTAGTTGAGAGTCGAGGAAGATGCTAAGGTGACGAATATGATGATGCTGGGCGTCGGCCAGGAGGCCAATGACCGCAGTGTATTCGACTTGGTTGTTGGTTGCTGGCCCCAAACATATGTCGCTTGAATGTAGCATTTCATGTGAGGGGGTGTATAGAGCCCAAGCAGCCGAGGCGAGATTTTGCGTCCAACGGCTGGCGCCGTCAGCATAACCAATGTGGTAGGCTGGTGGAGGAAGCATCTGTCAATAGCACAAAGGATAGTTTTAGACGCGAAGGGAGGAAAAAAAGATTAAAAACACTAAAAGAAATAACCTAAAGTAGAGTGACTACTTTTAAGCATAAAATTTCTTGAGATACAACTCGTTGACGAGTTGTTTGAGAGAGAGGCCTTCGGGAAAGGCCAGGATATATGCGCCTTTGGTGAGGCAATGTGGGATAATGTATGGGCCATGCCAAAGTGATTCGAGTTTGTCGTGGCCAAAGGTATCATGAGTGATATCATAAGCTAGGACAAGGTCACCTTCGTGGAATGATCGAAGGTTGACATGGCGATCAAAGGTAGCCTTGGATCGTTTTTTAGCTACCTCATTGTTCTGTAAGGAAGATCGACGATCTTCATCCAGCGACTCCAAGTTCAGCAAGCGCTGCTCCATTGGAGCAGTGTCAGGTAATAGCTCAATTGCGGTGCGTGAGGTGGGAATTTCGCACTCGATGGGAAGAGTTGCCTCTACCCCATGGACTAAATGAAATGGTGTGAAAACAGTAGCGGTTTTCACTGTCGTTCGATAAGTCCATAGCACGGAAAATAACATATAATGCCAATTGGTTTTATGTTTATTAACCTTGTGCTGTAACATGGTCTTGAGGACTTTGTTTACTGCCTCGACTTGTCCATTTGACTGAGGGTAATATGGTGAGGAAAACTCGTGAGAGAAGCCTAACCGAGATGAGAGTTTGACGAAGATCTCAGTCTTGAAGTGTTTCCCATGGTCGGAAACAAGTTGGAGTGGTACTCCAAAATGGGATATGACGTGATTAAAGAAAAAACGCGTTGCAATGTCAGCGGTGTTGTTGAAAGTGGGCATAGCTTCGGCCCATTTGGTGAAGTAGTCAATGGCGAAAATGATGTATTTGTGACCATTGTTGGAGGGTGGATTGCAAGTCATAAATTCGATGCCCCATTTGCAAAAAGGGTCGGCTATAATGATAGGATGGAGGAGAGCGGGGGGAGCCCAGGCTTTGTTGGCATAGAGCTGACATTGCTCACATCGTTTCACAGCATGAATGCAATCATGAAACAAGGTAGGCCAAAATTAACCAGCTCGGATAATATTTTGAGCCGTGGATATACCCGAAAGATGGCCCCCACATGCGCCATTGTGGCAGTCATTTAAGACTCTATCGGCCTCATCGATGGTCAGGCATCGACGAAGAATGGTGTCGACGCCCCGCCCATATAGGATGTCTTCGATGAGAAGATCGCGGGGGGCCTGATGGCGAATACGTCGACGATCATCTCGTGAAAGGTGGTTACCGAACTTTTGAGTTCGTAGGTAGACGAGGAGGTCGCCATACCAAGGATCATCCGAAGTGATGTAAAAGAGATGTTCGTCAGGAAAGTCGGTGTTCACGAGGGCACTGGTGGTGTCCGAGGGGAGGGTCGTGACAAGTTCGGCGAGAACAAGGGCCTTCTTACTCTTAGGTGTTGAGAACTCGAGATCATACTCCTGAAGGATAACGATCGATCGAGCGAATTTTTCGTTAACTTGTCGACGACTGAGCAAGTACTGCATAGGGTTGGAATCTGCGACGACCTTTGTGGTGCAAAGCAGAATGTAATGGCATAGTTTCTGGACTGCAAGGACAACTGCAAGAGAAAGCTTCTCTTCGTGTTTATACTTCAAGGGTGGTCCTGAGAGCTTCTTACTAACGTAGTAAATGACGTGTTCATGATTTTCATCTCCGAGCTGGACAAGGACGCCGACTACTGATACAGCTGATGCTGATACGTAGAGGATGTAGTCGCGATTATAGTCAGGTGCACTAATTAAAGGTGCATTTGAAAGCGCTGCTTTAAGATCGTCAAAGGACTGTTGGGCATGGTTGTCACAGTGAAAAGGGATGTTGTGACGTAGTAAGTGGAGGAAAACGTGTGTACGGATGGCGTAATCAAGAACAAAACGTCTAAGAAAGTTAGCTTTGCCCTGTAGACTCTGAAGTTGCCGTAAATTCTGGGGGGGGTGGAATTCGGTGATAGCTTGAACTTTGAGGGGGTCCACGGTAATACTGCTTTGGGAAACAATAAAGCCGAGGAGGCACCCTGCAGTGACACAGAACACACACTTGAGGGGATTCAAGTGGATGTTGTACTGACGACACCATTGAAAGATGATTCGTAAATCATTGAGATGCTGGGTGCATTTTTTGGATCGAGCTGTGAGGTCGTCCAAGTAGGCGAGGATGATTTTAGCCAGATCGTGGAAGATGTATTTCATTGCCCGCTGGAAAGTTGCGTCGGCATTCTTTAAGCCGAAAGGCATGACATGATACGCAAAGGTACCCCATGGGGTAGTGAATGCGGTTTTATACTGATCGGCTGGGTGGATTTGGATTTGGTTATAGCTAGAGAATCCGTTCGTAAAGGAGAGAGCCTCATGGCCGGCGCAGTCGTCGATAATTTCATCGATGAAAGGCGTTGGAAAGTTGTCTTTTGGACATGTGTTATTGAGATCACAGAAGTCGGTGCAAACACAGATAGTGCCCTATTTTTTGTCGACGGGTACAGGGTTGGAAACCCACGAAGTGTAAGCGATAGGATAAATAAACCCGGCCGCACGTAATTTGTCAATTTTGGCTTTGATAGTCGCAGCTTTGGATGGGTGTAGCAGTCGTTGTTTCTGGTGAATTGGTGTGATGTCGGGCCAGGTGTCGATGCGATGTTCGACAATAGAGAGATCGAGGCCAGGCATTTCTGTGTATGACCAGGCGAAAATATCCCTATATTCCTGGAAGAGGGATTTATATGCGGCGATTTCCTGAGGAGTGCAAGCAGATCCAATGGTAATTTCTTCAACGATGCCATTTTTAATGGAAATGTCGATTTTGATGGTGGGGGAAATGTTGGCCATATTACCTTCTTCAAACGCATCAGGGGCAGGAATGGGATTGTTGAACCAATCAATAGGCCCAGATGGGATAAAATATTTGGTTTCGATTGTGTAAATGGGGTTTTGGTTAGGAGGCATGAGGGCTTCCTGTGGAGAGAAGAGTGCGCGGTGATGTAGTGCATCCCAGGGAGAGTCTGGGCGGTTTAGCTCTTCGAGTATTTCCTCTTCGCATTGGAAACGACGGGAATACAAGGGGTCGTGAGGAGTGATCTCGGTGACAGTGTGGTTGCCCCCTGATGGAGAAGCAAAGGGAGAAATGCCAGGAGATGGTGAGGGTTCACTCGACATAAACCATATATTGAAGTACTGAGGGGTACCCGTGGTGGTTGGGTGGAGAGTGTTCGTAGGGGAATGGACAGGAGAGTTGGGGGGGTTGCGGGGTAAATCCTCAGAGATGTCATTTAAGAACCATGGAGGCATTGGGAGTGCCTCGGGTTTAGGAGAAATGACATGAAGATCCTCGAGTGACGAAGTAGTGTCAATTATCGCCTCTGTGGGTCGGTGATGCAAGGCCAATTGACATTGCCTGTATGTAAGGATCATAGGACACTGGTATGTAAAATGAGCTAAAGAATCACAGAGAGAGAAATGGAATCTCATACGTTCATTGACTGAAGTGGTGACATAGCGAATATCAGTGATATTTGACGAGGACGTCGCAGGGCGTGGGTTGTTCTGGAAGTTCTGCCGTACATCGGCCAAAGTCTTCCGAAAGCGTGGCAGTGTTGGGAAATGATGGGTGTAATGGCCATACTCTGAACATATAGCACAAGCATATTTGGTCCTCAACCCTTTACTACTGGAAGGGTTAGTGGTAGTAGTGAGAATAGCAGTAGTGACGGGTGTTGTGGGAGTTTGATTGGGGGGGATCAAATTCTGTAATTCAGGTAGTGATGGACAGTTGTTGGTTTGGTGGCCCTCTTTTTCACATAGTGTGCAAGGTGGTGGGATGCATGGAGGAAGTGGAGCGGTGGGCTCCTTCTTCTTCCTCCTGCCCCCAGTTGTAGCAGGGGGGTTAGTGAGTATGGGGGTAGTGGGGGTAAGGACAGGAATTGTCATGGGGATTCCTTCCTGTGGGGGAAGGGATGGTCGAGGGACCATCTCTGGTGGGTGTAAGTACCAAACTGGGATTGCTAACACCATATTGGGTAGTGTGAGTGTGGAGGATACCTGAAAAGATTCTATACCTGGGGGAGGGTAAAAGAAGGGAATTTGGGTGAGGGGTTGGGGGAGTGTCTCCCAAACAGGATTATTCCCTTGAGGGGATGTGGATTCGTGGACTGTTGAGGTCGACGAGTGTGCAGGAGGCTCCGACGGGGGTGGTTCTGCGACTATTGAGACGTCAGGAATGACTGAAGCCTCCTGAGGATGAAGAGCATCCTCAGTGTGAGTTTCCTTAGATGAGATGGCGCATACTTGATTAGCAGGATGAAGGAGTGGTGGTGCTCCATGGTACGTCCCTAACAAGGATGGATCTTTGAAAATCCCAGGACCCATCTCTATGAGTGGATATGCATCTTGGTTGGTGTGGATGAGAGGAAGAATGTTATCGAGGTTGGAAGATGGGTTTGGCTCATAATGTGAGACTTGGTCGATGGTCACGATCTTCCCATTGTGGGGGAACATCATGGTCTGAAAGACGGAAGATGCCACTTCCTTCATAGCGTACATGTAGCTACGACCGAATAGGATATTATAATCGAGTGGGGCGTCGATAACTTCGATATCAATGAGAATAGTCTTGCCCCCGAGTTCAACGGGGACATTTTGGAATATCCCTTCAGGAGAGGATGGTCGTCTATCATAAGCTCGTAATGTGATGGCAGAGGGTATGAGTTCTGGGGAACCAAGTTTCTGCCATACTGTTTTGGACATGATGCACATAGAGGCACCTTCATCGATGATACACTGATGAACTGTGATGTTCCATATTTTCACTGGTATTTGAAAAGCGATCAAGGCGGGAAGACGAGGTTCTCCGCTATCAATATCAAAGGTGATGAGTCGAGTATCTATAGGATCGACTGCCCCCAAGGAGGAAAGTAGTGATTTCCGCTGTGTAGGACAAGTTTGGAGGACTTCCAAGACTGACATGGCAGCCGGGGATTGTGCTAAGTCGTCTACCAAGCTATAGTTATGAGCTGCCCTAGCCTGGGGGTTGTGGACATTCCTGCGCAAGGGGATGCATGGGATGCGTAGTGGTGGTTCAGTGGAAGGGCGAGGGATCACCAACGGGGGTCCCGTCGGTGTAGGGTTTGTCTCTGGAGAGATGGGAGTAGACTCAACGGGTGTATGATACTGACGATTATGCGTTTGCAGCAGAATTTCTTCCTCACTGGTGAGGAGAATTGTATGCTCTGCTGGTTGTTGGGGTTATGGTATTGTCCCACCTGAGGTGGGGGATGCTATGTGTCCTGTTGGGTGTTTATCACACCTTGATGTGGAATAGGATTTTGTAGCACGACGGGAGGGGGTTGCTTCACATATTGTTGTGGTGCCTGCTGAGGGGCAGTTTGTGAAGGAGAATGTGGAAGACTATCAGAATCTTTTAATCGTTTGAAATCAACGATCTGGGGGCAATGGTGAGTGTAATGACCGAATTCACCACAAAGGGCACAAGGGAAGATGGTTTTAACATTGTTTCGCCCTTGGCGTTTGTTATTATTGCCCCCTTGGGGGTTTTGGTTCCCTTGGTTCTGGTTGCCCCCAGTGGGTTGGTGTTGTGGGGGTTGATTCCCGCCTTGACCTGGGTTGTTGTTATTCCTGTTCTGTCCTTTCTTCTTGGCATTTTTCGATGGGTGAGTTGGGTTGGCTGTATTCAACTGTTCAAAATTTTGGTATTGTTGAGCAGCAGAAGGTTGAACAAAATTTACCCCCGCATGTGGATGTGGGGGAGCCATGGGTTGTGGAGGACCAGAAAATGGGAAGTATGGATTTTGTGGTGGTACCGATCCATAAGGCACATAAGAAGTCGTAGTGCTTTCACTAGTACTATAAGCTGATGTTGAGGGAGTACCACTGTTTGTGGGGATAGGTGGATGTATGGGAGGTGTCGTTGGTGGTCCACTGATGGGTGGAGGTATAGCAACAGGGTATGGCTGTTGATAAGGGGGTGGGGGGTAATAAGAAGTGCCCCCGTAGGCCGGCGGGTATTGAGGTGTTCCATACATCGATGGTGGTTGGTGTTGTGGACCATGGTGTGTGGTGGCACCTATTAGTCCATCTCCTGAGTGAGACATCCCAGGTTTGTCTTGGCCAAATGGCACAGGTTTTGGAAGATCAGGAAGTACCGTGTATAAGTACCCTGACTGTGCATAAATGAGGTCATATTGTTGGGCCTTACTGATGGCTTCCTCTTCGGATTGAGGGAAGCTGGAAGCTACATCCTTTCCAAGGAGAGAGACAAGTGATCTAAGAAATCAGTCGAGACATTGTTGCTTGGTGGTTTCTACTTTACACAAACTACGTCGCCTACGCCACTCATGAATGTGGTCAGCGATGTGTGTGGCTGAGGTTTGTTTGAAGTTAGAAAGTAGTTCTAGTCCATTGTCATGGAAGATGGGTAATTGGAAGAAGGTCAAGAATGCTTTGGCCAATGACTCAAAGGTCCCATGGGACCCTGATTTTTCTTTGACATACCATTTAGCTGATGGGCCAGTGAGTGTGCGTTGAAATAATCGCAGTCTGATGGAATCATCCATAATGCTATTGGAAGAACACCATAGATGAAAGGTCATGACATGGTTGGCGGGGTCATCCCCTGCCTTCCCTTCAAACTTTGGTATATCTGAAGGAAGTTTGGTCGGCATTGCATGCCATGTGGCGTCATGCAATATAGGATCATTGGTGAGTTTGGTGAGATCCGGTATGTTAAGAGAGGCCAAATATGGCATCTGTAGTGGGGTGGGAGGGTTATCTCCATCCATAGTGTGTTGTGAACCTGACCCTTGATGGGGACTAGGTGGGTTGGTGCTCCCTCCTTGAGAGGAAGAGGGTCCCCCGCTTCCGTGCAAAGGAGAGCGAGTGAATGGATGACCTTGGGGAGTTGACCCAAGTAATGTAGAACCAAGCAAAGCTAATCGTAAGATAGTAGCACTCACAGGAGTGTGTGAAGGAGGTACTGATGTGCGGGTATGACTAGATACTCCCTCTAAGATAGGAGGGAGGTTGAGCAAGCGTCGTGAATGACGGGGGTTCTGTGGTTCCCCTATGATGTCAGACTAGCTGTGTGAATATGTGCAACAAGTGGTGAGAGAAATATAGGAACAAAAAGCCTTTGCGTTGAATGTTTACACAATATATATATCCAAATCAAACTGTAATCAGATGTGCATCATACATAAAATGAGAAAGAAGCATATATATGGGTAAGTCGGTTTTGTCTGTGTGGGGGAATCAAAAGAAAGAAAATGCTCATGTCCTAGAAGACGTAACGTCCTTCCTCTCAAAATAGCACTGGACCTTCCAATAGTACTCAACAGTGGGGTCTGAAGTCACCAGAAGAGAAACTAGTGAAGGATGAAATAATTGGTTATAATGAGGGGTAAAGGGGGCATATCCCGAAAGAACTGGCGATATTTC
>ML832769.1:0-14690 GCA_009831015.1 Picea engelmannii
ATTATATCTTTGTTGAAACATTTCCAGTTTAAGCACAACAACATAATTTCTGATTTTGAGAGAATAGTTCATAGATCTAATTAGTTATAGGAACATGTATTTGGTATTCCTTTAATGACAAAGATCTCAATAGATTGTTTTGTTCACACTCTGCATCTTTTTGTAGAAATTAATATTGAGATTATACCATTTGAATTAGCTATTGTGTTGAGATGTCATCATGATGTTATTCGTCATCATAGACATTAGAGCATCATCATTTGAACATGAATACATAGAAATAGAAATTCTAAATTATGTTGATTTTTGATATGAATTTCTTATGTCAATCCTTTATGTTGATAGTATCATGATGTTTTCTTTTCCAATGTAGAATTAGTTGTGGATTTTAATACTATCTTTTCTAGTTGTTTTAGAGTACATATTAATTCCACCGTTCTTAATATGTACATACTATTCCACCGTTGTTATACTATCAAAAGAACGCAGAGTACTATATTAACATATTTTAGAGTATTAACAACCTGTGTTGTTAATACTATCTTTTCTAGTTATTTTGTGCAGGTTGTGCTATTATTAATTCATCTTGTGCCCTATATGCATCTGATGTCCTCTCCTTCATTATCTCTAAGGTTCTGCATTCCTTGTCTTCATGTCCAACTAACTTGCAAAAATTACAAAATGTAGTCTTTAGTATTGTTTGATACTTATACATCATGGGACAATGATAAGGATCATGTCCATGTGTTCTTGATATCTCACACCATGCTCCTCCTGAAGATAAAGGATTTGGCATACCTACTCCTATATACTACGCAAATAGTCGACACTCATTCTTATGATGACCTTTTGTCTTGCATAATGTGCACAAAACATCTTCCCTCTTCTCCTTACCTTTATTTTGATTCAACTGAAATGTCCAGTTATTTAGATCTACTCTCAACTCTTCCACAATTGGATCTATATGCTTGTATTGATTCTCCTCCAATTGTAATGTTGCTTGCAAGGCTTCGACTTGACTTTGGAATTTATGTTGCCTCAAAGGATACTTCAAATGTGTCAATAAGGAGTTAACAAATAAATGTCTATGTTGCATATCGATAATAGGGTACTTCAACTTACCTTTCAGTCTCTTGAATTTTTGGTCCATCTCCTAGACTGGTTCACCTGGCTTCTGCTTGATCTCTATCATCTTGTTCATGAACTGGTCTTCTGAACTTGGTTTATGAAATTCATTGATCAATTGCTTCTTCACATCTACAACAATTGTAGGTGCTCCCGTTGGGTTATTTACTGCGAGACCCATGTACCAGTCTAATGTGCAATCTCTGAATGTGATTTCCAACTGCACAACCTTTGTATCTTCATTTGTAATCTGCTTAGCTGCCCAAATATTCTCACAAATGAACAGATGTTTTTATGGGTCCTCCGACCCTTCTCCTCGGAACTCTGGTAACCTAATAGTTTGATCTACTTCTGCCATTGTGAAGTTTGTTGTGCTACCACCTCCCTGCGGTGTAGATACTTGATTACTACTAGTTGAACTTACACTTATGCTTGAATTTTTACTAGACCCATGTCCTGTAAAGATCCTTCTACCACTTATCACTTGCTAGTTAACCAATTTTTCTTCTTCAAATGTCTTAGTCGAACATGGGGTTGTGGGTTCCACATTAATTTGGATCTGGAATGGAGAGCCTTCTTTTGTGTTGGACCCTTGACCTCTGGTTTTCCTCTCATATGTGGCACACAAGATTTCTCAATCTGCCTCGTCGCATGGAGATCCTCTACCTCTTCCTCATCCCTATCCAAGCCCTCTCGTTGGACTACTGCCCTCTTCTTAATATTGATCTTATACTGGTAGGGTCGTCTGTTGCACGTCACTCCTTATTTCCTTATTATTTCCCTGGTTTGTTCCTCATCCATCATGATGGGTTACATTACTTCCTTCTTCTGGCCTCTCTCCAAAGCCTTCTCAATATCTTATATCTTCATTAGTGCTTCCCCTAGTTCTCCCATGCGTGCAAAGTGATTTATCTATCTGATTCCATGGTCATCATGCCTTTATCATGCAATAATATCTTAATCGATGTGTAAAGTGACCTAATGTACCTTCCTCTGGGTCCCTTCAATAAATCTTTCTCTACAACAATATATGACTTCGTTGTATCGACTGCAAATTCAGTAATAAACCTTGCAATAATATCGTCCAACCAGAAATCCATTGTGCGTGTGAATTTATTATTAACCCTTTCCAATCACTCAATGTTCTCACTAGTCCACTCTACTTGTCTGATCTGATTAGTTGGATGGGTATCCTTCAACCTCAATATCCACTCTTGCAATAACTCTGGAAAATAACACAAAAATGCCTCATACAAATTAATAAACACGTACCTCTATAGATACTGGCATGATGTATACCTGGAAGTTCTATTATCTTTTTGCGCAAAATCTAGTTGCTTTGTCTCCAACCATCTTTCAATCTCCTGCTTAGTCGAATTCCATGGCCTGAACATCCCTTTCTACCACTTCATTTTCTTCATTGTTCTTCAACATATCCCTTCCAAGTTGTTCTTATGACTTCCATCAAGCAACAGAACCATTTGTTGGATCTATGCGTTGACCCGGGTTCTACCTTAGTTCTCCAACAAAACCCTAGAAACCATCGGCCCCTCTAGTAAACTAGAAGGAAACACTATGCACAAAGTGCACAATGCAGTCTCACCTGACATAGCTTATGGGTGACTGAAGGACCCAAATGTTCGCAGTCATGGAAGAGATGGAACTCATGGAGTTGTTAGGCCTATTACTCTTCTTCTACTTCAACATGCATTCTACCAAACTATTCTTCATAAAATATCATACTAGTCTATTGCGCGTTGTAAAAAACTTTCATGTATTCATTTATTCATTCAACATAAAAGCGTATCAAAGAAACACATAAGAGAAACACACATAGGGACACCATATTTTACCATGGTTCACCCCCTATGGGATACATCCACAAAGATCTTATGCCTATTTATTATTCTTCATCAAAAGTTATGTGTTGCACGCATTACATCAAAAGTACAAAATTGGTGAGGTTGACCAACATCGCACCAAGCTCCATAGCTTGTGACCTAACCCTCAGTTACACTCCTTATTTCCAAAACTAACATCATCCGAGCTCTACAACTCTCAACCCAAAAACTAGCAACTGGGACTAAAAACTCAAAAGGTTCTTCAAAAGATGTTGTTCTTCTGCCTCAAGTTAGATGATCTCCTCAGATCATACAATGCCTATTTATACTACCAAAATGGGTAAAAACCCTTACATCATAACCCAAAACCCTAGCCCTAGTTGGTCCACATAGTAACTCCTTGCGTGCGGTTTGTGTGTTGCTTTCTCCTCATTTCCTGGCGCGCACTACTTCCTTGTTCCATTCCTTATCTACCTGGCTCGTTTGTTGCACTTTTTCCTCGGACTTTGCTCCCAAAATAGCATGCTCCAACACTCTTTAAATAGAAATCATGGACCAATTGGGTGCCAAGCCATGGATCTATATAGTTTTTAAGATCAATGAGAATATGAGCCTTCATATCACTCTATGTCTTAAACATATCATCACTGACAGATTACATAATTACAAATGCATACTATAGAAACACACTTTTACCTAAACACACATTACATCAAGTTGATCTTAACTAACTCCTAAGTGTCGAAATATCTTAACATCCCCGCTTAAGAACAACTTGGGATAGGATTGAAGGATTTACAAAGGTGACACAATAGGAGAATGAAGGAGACATTAGAGCCTATCCCACTTTAATGACAACTTTTTGAACTCATAGCATAGATTGAAGTTTGGAAAACTTTGATTCTGAAGAAGAAACCAAAATAGGACCAGAAGATGGCACACGAGCCAAACATGGCACAAACATTGAATCAGGCTCACAGCCCAAGAGATTTTCATCAAACTTAACATCTCTGATAATAATTATTTCATTGGAATGAGGTTGAAGAAGTCTGTATGAACCTACAAACTGTAAACTAGAAAGAAATAGATGGAGAATCATTTATCAAAACAACAACAACTGAAGATATGCATCCCATGATCCAATTTACAGTTTGTAGAATCATATTGATTTGCAAGAGAAAAATCCTTCGATATAACCAATTCATCTTGTCATAAACATTTGATAGATCACTTTTCATAAAAATAGTTTAGGCTTTAGTTGGTTTTATAATGTGCAGCCTCTATTGGGATGTACCCACTACGTTGTGAATTTGTATATTGATCAAGAAGTCGAACTAATTTTCAAAAATAACCTCGGAGAGAATTCTTTTGAGCATGTTTGCTATAACATTCACGATAATCTTATAAATTTGATTGCATAAGGAGATTGGCTTGAAGTCTTGGAGGGATGATACCTCATTCTTTTTTGGAATCCAGGCAATAAATGTGGAATTTAGAGCACCCAAGACTTTGCTCGAGGTTCTAGACTCCTCAACAACTCTAATAATCTCCTCTCCTAACTATTCATAGAATCCAATATTAAACCCCACCGACCACCCATCAAGCTCGTATAAATATGAATGTTGATATGGAGGTAGAAGTTTCTAAGGAGGAACTAAATCAATATTATCCTCCTTTCAAAAGTAGAAAAAAATGGGCTCGATGGGTGGTCGATGGAGTTTTTTCTTGGATTCTATGAATAGTTAGGAGAAGAGCTTATTAGAGGACCAATTAAGATAATTGTGTGTGTGTGTGTGCAATCAAAATTAGTTAATTTGGTCCATTGTTTGTTGATTGAGTAGCAAGTTGGGGGTGTTTATCATGAAGAGGCCCACTTTTGAATCTCATGGACACATCTTGCTTGCCAATTTAAATATTTAAATATAAAGAAGTGGTACTTGATGCTGGAATGTTCATTGATCATTATATTTGTGAGGTTATTAAGACATTTTTCTACTAATAACTCTAGTTGTTTGAATACCAAACCATAAACTTATCAATGTGTTTACACAACTACGAACATTTTTCTTGTCACACAATTCTTTCTTACGCCAATGTATTAACACTTAGTATCATTGATCACTTCAAATAATAAAAAAGTTGAAATTAGTTACTTAAAAGAGGTTGTATCCATGGACTCATTGAAATAAAGTCTTTATTGTGCGAATATAAATGTGCAAAGTACCCACCACATATCAAGAGGTGGAATAATATGTCACAATGAATTGTCACATTAGGCCTAACTTAATTGTTATGGTGGTTTTCACTATTTGATGTAAAGGAGTCGATCCATGAGTAGCAAACATGTCACTTAGAATTCAAGATCAACTATTATGGGTCCTTAACCAAGTTGCTTAAAACTCGAGACCAACTACTATGGATATCGACCCCTAATCAAAATGATAAATAACAAAATTCGATAAAGTACCCATGTCATTGGTAGAAATTCAACACATGGAATTGTATGTGTAGTATTAACGATGTACGGTCACTGTTAGTGGGATCAAACATTTATAACTAACTTCTTATTATCACAACGAGGCTAACATATCAATATTTAGCATCATAGGGAACCATTAACACCATACAATTCGGTGACTTTCGATTTAGATGCTATAAGTGAGGGCATTTATTCTACTAGAGTTGTTTATGGCTTGCATGTGACACCAACGACTTCTCCATGTGTTAGTGTGCATTCAAAAGGACTGGCATGTCACTTGGAAGGGATTGAACCTTAATAGAGACTATATTAACTATTTGTGTTCACTAACACAATAAAACACCTATAACTAGGCAAGCCCCTTTGACTAGGCTCATTGAAAAGACAATGATTTTTTTTTTCCTAATTTGGTTTAATTTTTTTTACATAAATCATAGTGTTAGATAATGTTGCAATTCCTCTCCACAATGGAAAATAGTCCATGAGCTTAAGGTCTGCACATGTGATCCATATGGCTATCGGTGGCCTCCCACCTATTCCAACTGGCTCATTTTGGCAATTTTCCAGTTTGGCAGATTTTTCACTAGTTTTCGAGTCCCTGACTTGCAGGGCCGTTTTGAGGCCCTAAACAACGTTTTTTAGGGCTCTCCATAGCTAAATTATCCTTTGATAGATAGCAACGAAATGTGTATTCCTCATATAGACCTTTCCAACAGGCTCTCGTGCGCCTAAAATGAAGATCGTATGCAAAAGTTACGACCCCGAGAAGTTGATGTACTAACTTACCCAAACGGGGCCCACATGACTTTTGGTGCTTCATCTCCTAGGGTTAGGTTTTTTGGATGTCTAGGGTTTTGACATTCTTGTTTATTGTAAAAAGGCCTTCAGAGCCTCATTGTAATCATCTTATTGTGAATGAGTGCAACCATCACATCTCTTCTCATAGATAAGCTGCCACCATTCTAGCAATCTTGTTTCCGCTGCATTTTACAGTTTCAACTTATTTCCTTATTGAATAGAAACCAGTTTTACTGTATATCTGTTATTCTGTTAAGCATATTTTGATAATAATCTGTATTCATTTCGTTCTACAAATATATTTCAGATCAACATGACACAAAATGAGTTTTTTCAAGTATGCAATATCTCGTTGCTTTCATAGCCAACAATTAATTTAATTACCTTAAGGAATATAGTTCGTCGATGCTCCAAGATTGCAAGGAACTTACATGCCCCTTTTAGGTGAATCTAAAAGTTAATTTTATTTTCATGTGTCATGGTTGAGAAAATTTTTAGCTATTAGTTTGAACTTTTGTAAAATAATAAATTCATCAACTAAGGTGACAATCACTATATTCTTTGGCGAGGCACGCATAATATATGCTAAAGGCCAAGGAGAAATTAAAATCAATATTATCCTCTTTTCAAAAGTCTAAGAGCCCTAGGTCCAATGGGTGGTTGATGGAGTTTTATCTTGCATTCTATGAATAGTTGGGAGAGGAGATTATTAGAGTACCAGATTAGCTAATTTTTATTGGATGTGTGTGTGTGTGTGTGCACATGCACATCCAATCGAAATTAGCTATTTTTGTCCATTGAGTAGCAAGTTGGGGGTGTTTATCATGAGGAGGCTCACTTTTGAATCTCATGGACACATCTTGCTTTCCAATTTAAATATTGAGATCTAAAGAAGTGGTACTTGATATTGGGATGGCCATTGATCAATATATTTGTGCAGTTGTCAAGATATCCATCTACTAATAAATCTACTTGTTTGATTACCAAGCCATCAACTTATCACCATGTTTACACATGGATACAAACATTTATTCTTTCACGCAATTTTTTTCTTACTCTGTTATATTCACACTTAGTAACATTAATCACTTCAAATAATAATAAAAAAAAATAAAAAATAAAAAATAAAAAAAAACTAGTAACTTAAGAGAGGTTTTTGTCCATGGACTTATTGAAATAAAGTCTTTATTATGTGAGTCTAAATGTGCAAAGTACCCACCACCTATCAAGAGGTGGAACAATATGTCACATTTAATTGTGACATTTGGCCTAACTTAACTGTTATGTTGGTTTTCACTATTCAATATAGAGGAGTCGACCCACAAGTAGCAACCATGTCATTTAGAAATCGAGATCATTTGATGTAGAGTAGTCGACCCACGAGTAGCAACCATATCACTTAGAACTCAAGATCAATTATTATGGGTCCTTAGTCAAGTTATTGGAAACTAGAGACAACTACCTATGAATATGTATCCTTAATGAAAACGATAAATAGGAGCATTTGAAAAAGTACCCATGTCATTAGCATAAATTCAATACATGGAATTGTATGCATTGTATTAGCAATGCACGGTCACTACAAGGAGGATCAAACACTTAGAACTAACTTTTTCTTATCACAACAAGGCTAATACAACAATATTTAGCATCATGGGGAACCATTAACACCATGTAATTTGGTAGAATCATCCATGGCATCTAGCACCAATAGCTTCTCCATGTGTTAATGTGCATTCACAAGCATTGACACGTCACTTGGTAGGACTTTAACCTTAACAGAGACTACATTAACTATCCACTTTTAGTAAACCAACAAAACACCTTTAACCTCAACCAAACAAAATATTGGTTGTGGAGCTCGATTATCTTCCTTATTCATATGCAGGTATGCCTACCACCACTTCTGATGGGGGTTCAGGGGCTGGACCCCGAATGAAGGGAGTCCCAAGGGAGGCGCTCTACCCCCTCAACTAGGGAACATGGGGGCCAGCGGGTCCGCGAGGAAAAATTTGGGAAAATTGCCTTGTAAAATATTTTAATTTTGTTGTCAATCTGGACCGTTGATTATAAGGTCGCGGATCTAATGGTAGAAGTTGTGTGAGGGTTTTCTCCCAAGAAGGAAACCCAATTTTTTTTTGTATTAGGGCATTGCATTATGGATGTGTATGTGAGTGAATATTGTATTATGAGAGTAAGTTACAATGGTTGTGTTGTAGGTTGCATCCCTTCATTTGTTGGATAATAATAAAGGAAGGACTCACAATTTCTCTGTGGATGTAGCCCACATTGGGTAAATGATCTAAAAATGAAAAGGCTTGAGTCTCTTTAAAATTGCAAGTGAAATTTGTATGTGCTTGGGTAATAGGATCAAGTTACAAACACATCAAACTTAATAATTTTTTTACTTAATCATGAGCAGCATAAACAGTCATAAACAACCATCAAATTAAACACATTAACACAACAAAATGATAAAGGAGTTCACCCCTCTCTTGGGCTACATCTCCTGGTCTAGCTTCCAATGGATCATTTTCAATAATCCTCAAAGTGTCAAATCCAGTGCTTTACAATGCTCAAAATGCAAAATAGAAGGCTTCAATGGCTCCAGAACGTCCAAAAACCCCTAGTCGGGCTCTTCCTACACCTGGTTTGGCCAAAAAATGAGTTGGAATCACTCCCTAGAAGTTTCTCCCAATTCTTTGTTGTCTATGCTTGCCAAAACGCACCCAGAATCACTGAACCTAGCCTCTGTGTGTTTTATGTGACAAAAACTCAGCATGCACGCGCATCCCGCAAAAAGTGGCATTATGTCGAACGGTTAGCGCCATTAGTGTAAATGTGTTGAACCTGTGCATAATAGATCTAGCTAAACAATAATACACACATTTGCAGAGAGAATTTGAGAAAGAAGAAGAAGGAGAGAAAGAATGAAATAATTCTCATTAACCGTTAAGAATAATGAATAATTTACACATGATATACTTTGTATAACTCAATGAATGTGCACTAGAGGAGAACCAATGTGCCATAGTGGTGGTCTAGAGTGATCTGGACACACACTAGCAGTTATGAGACTGAACTACCACCTAGTCTAGTCTCTCAAGCAGTTACGGGAGTGAACTGCCACCTAGTTGAGTTAACTAGTCAACTAGTCTTTAGTTAACTGACTGAACATAAAGTAGTGAGGAGTTAAATCAGGGAATCAAGGGTAATGTGCCAGTCTAGTGATGATACCAAGGCAAGGTCGAATTAGCATGGCAATGATCCCAATGTTGCATGGTGACAAAACCAATGCAGCATCTAAACTCAACTCAACTAGTCAAATTGAATTGTCAACTAAAAGAGAATATTCTCCATGTGGAATATTCTCCCCTAAAATATAGGAGACTGGATAATGAATAATTATGACTAATAAACAAGGAAAAACCTTAGGAAAAAAAAATCTTAGGTGTGTGTGAAGTAACTCCAACACCCCCCTCTGAACACCACTGTGGTGAAAATAAAGAATGGGTCCCGACAATGAGGCAATGTTAGGTACCCAAATACAAAAGATACACTGAAATAAAGTGAGGAAAGAGGGAAAACCTCATGGGAAAAATCTGCCCTCAAGGTACAATGTATGTAAAAAGAAGAACTACAGTTGTTAGGCAACTGTGTCCTTCACTCCAAGACGACTTCGTAGAGAATGGAACTTCTGCTCAGTGAAGGTCTTGGTGAAGATGTCTGTCGTCTGTTATGTTGAAGGATAGAACCATAAGTCAATGATCCCCTCGTGCAATAAGTATCGAATGTAGTGCATGTGGATCTCGATGTGCTTCATCCGCTGCCCTGAACTTGATCTTTGCAGAACTTCGGAGTGCTCTGGTTGTCACACCAAATGATGATCGACCGATGAAACTAAATGCCCAACTCAGCGAGAAAATGTTGTAGCCACATAGCCTGAATGGTTATGTTAACTACCCCTTTATACTCTGCCTCGGCTGAAGATAGAGCAATGGCAACTTGCTTCTTGCTCAACCAACAGATAGGCCTGGAACCAAGACTCAGTGATATCGCCAGCCCAGTCGGAATCAATAAACTCGATGAGATCTAATGTAGAGTATGTTGCATAATGAATCCCAAACGTGATGGTGCCCTGTATGTATCGAAGGATACGCTTTGCAGCTTTCCAATGTAGCTCATGCGGATCCTGCATGAACCTGGAAACTGCGCCAACTACATATGAGAGGTTTGGTATGGAGTGTGTGAGATACAACAAGCTCCCCACTAGCTGTCTGTATAGTGTGTTTTCAACCAGTGTAGTCTCCACGCCATCCTTAGGTTTGACTCTTGATAAGAAAGGAGTCAGAGCAGACTTGCAGTCTGTTATGTGAAATCTCTCAAGGATATCTTGTGCATACTTAGCCTGAGACAGTTTGATGCCTGATGCATCTTGACTAATCTCGAGTCTAAGGAAGAAGTGTAGCAGACCCATGTCCATCATCAAAAACTTGTCATGTAGAATCCTCTTGACTGCAACAATCATTTAAGTCGAGCACCTGATGATCAAAAAATCATCGACATACAAAACTAAAAGTAGAAGTGAATCAGTCGTCCTGAGCATGTAGACATTCGGGTATGATTTACAATGTACAAAGTTCTCTGACAACATGTAGGAACCATCTTGGCATACCATCCCCTCGGAGCCTGCTTGAGGCCATAAAGTGACTTATTCAATCGACATACCAAAGATGAGTCCTCCATAAATGCCTGGGGCAACTCCATATAGATCTCCTCAAAGTGATCACCATGAAGAAATGCATTCTTCACATCCATCTGATGAACTTCCCATCCCTTGGTTGTCGCAATGGCAAGTGCCAATCATATGGAATCCATCTTCGCTACTCGAGCGAAGGTCTCATCATAGTCAATACCATGCAGCTGTTGAAAGCCTTTGGAAACAAGCCTAGCTTTGTATCTGCTAATCTGTCCATCCGTTGCACTCTTGGTCCTGTAGACCCATCTGCATCTAACAAGTTTCCTCCCAAAAGGAAGGGGAACCAGATCCCAAGTCTAGTTCTCGAGGAGGGAGATGTACTCCTCCTGCATGGCGGATTCCCAAAAGGGATTTCTAGCAGCCTCGCCATAAGACTGTGGATCTGAAGACTGAACCAAGGAAAGATGCCTGGAGGGAAATGGTTCAGTGGTAGTGAGTGGAACAAGAGGCTCCTCGAAATCAAATTGAGTCCTCCTAATA
Organism: Picea engelmannii; assembly: GCA_009831015.1. NCBI lineage: Eukaryota > Viridiplantae > Streptophyta > Pinopsida > Pinales > Pinaceae > Picea > Picea engelmannii. Next base: position 11,483 of record ML832769.1, read on the forward strand.
TCGGCTAGATCACCAACGAGATCTCTTGCATCCTAAAGAGTAGTTTGTGTCCACTTTGGCCTCTGCTCTAGCTCTGCAATTGCATCTAGATGCTCTGAATCTACATCTGACTGTACTGACTCTGAATCTGAATCATCTGAGTCCTTTGAATCAGAACTCTCATCTGAAGAAGAGTCAGCATGTGTACGCTCATCATCTCGGATAGGTAGAAGAGTGAAGGTGTCTGCATGTGGCTGATGAGGTACATGCAAGACACTTTCCTCGAATTGGACACTACGCTCAATGATGAATCGATACGAGAAAAGATCAATAAGTCGATATCCCTTCACACCGTCGGGGTATCGAACAAAAATGCACTCGGCGCTCTATGGATCAAGTGTCTTTCTCTTTTCAGAGGGAATCCTAGCCCATGCACGTGAACCGAAAATGTGAAAGTGGGTAAGTTCTAGTTTGAGGTCGCTCCAAGCCTCTTAGGGGGTCTTATCCTTAACATATCTATGGGGAGATATGTTTTGGATGTATGTTTCATAATTAAGTACTTCGTCCAATAGTCTCGGTGGTAGTGACTTTGCATGCAGCATGCAAGATGCAATCTCCTTTAGAGATCGGTTTTTCCGCTCAGCAACTCCGTTTTTCTGCGGAGTATAGGGAACTGTGTGTTGCAACTGAATCCCTGCCTCATGGCAAAGATTATTGATCTCATGATTTACATACTCTCCCCCATTATCAGTTCAGAGGACTTTTATCTTCTTTCCGGACTGTGTCTCAACCAGGGCTTTGAAATCTTTGAGGTGTTGAAAGACCTCAGATTTTTGCCTGAGAAAGTAGATCCATGTAAACCGTGAGAAATCGTCAACAAAATAAGAACAAACCTATTTTGTTTTTTTGGCAAAGTGGACAGAACGTGATATCTCTCGCATACGATGTCTGTTTGAACCCGTTCAAGTTGCGTTGGGATCGTGAGGATGAGGCCTACGCACGAGTCCATTTTGAAGCAATTCCGAGCACTTTGATTTTTGAGCATATTTTGATCCCCTAGATCACTCCTCCTCATTAAGAAGAACTTGGACCTCCAAAAGATTACTTTCAGTCTATCTGAAGATGAGGGTATAGTTCCCTCACCTTTCCAACATCAATCCATTTTGTCTTGCTTGGATTTGTGCCTTTAATACCAACTCGAAGGTATTCCACATTCCCTCATTTTGAAGTTCTCATCCTCCTGTCAAGGATTGTATCTTCATGCAGCTCTGAAATATATTCTGGTGAGAAATCATCTATGGAAGGAATTTGAACATTCTCTCCTTGATCATCAATCAAAGGAGGCTCATACAATCTCAAATTCTCAACATTGACAACTACTTACATTTGCATATAAGCAGGAAAATCCAAATGGAAGTCATTGTTACCAATCTTTTCAAGAATCTTGAAAGGTCCATATCTAATTGGTTTCAGTTTTTTACCTTCTCCTTTCAACCTCTTTTTGTTAATGTAAAGCCAAACTTCATCTCCAATTTGGAAACTGTGATCAACACAATGCTTGTCATGTCTTGTCTTGTACTTGGCTTGGCTCTTTTCCAACTGTTCTTGTACGATTTGATGCACCAACTGAATTTGTTCAATAAACTTCTTTGCTCTATCAATGTCATATTGACCATCAATAGCAATATCTTTCCCAAATATAAAATCTAAAGGAGATTTTGGCAAATAACCAAAACATGGCTCAAATGGAGATGTTTGAGTCGAAGAGTGCTTAGCTCGGTTGTAAGCGGCTCGAATGTATTGTAGGTGCTCATCCCAAAGCTTAGGATGCTTGTTGCAATAACCACGAAGAAGATGCACTACTGTTCTATTCACCACTTTTGTTTGACCATCGATTTGTGGATGAAATGTTGTTCTCTTTTTCAACTTGTTTTCCATGAATTCCCATAATCTTGACCAAAAGTTCCTAATAAATCGAGAATCTCGATCAGAAATAATGGATTTGGGCAACCCAAACACGTGGAAAGAACATTTGTATCGTTTGCTCAGCTGTAACCTGCTTCTTAGAAGGCATCAAAATACACATTTTGTTGAAACGGTTAACCACAACATAAAGATAATCATGATTCTTTTTAGACATAGGTAGACCTCCTACAAACTCCATGGAAATGTTTTCCCAGGGACGAGAAGGAACCAGAAGTGGAGTATACAAACCCAACTTTCTATTGCTAGGCTTGCTTGTAGCACAAAAAGAACATCCTCTTACATATATTGAAAATAATTTCATTCATTTTAGGCCAATACCAATACCTTTGCAAATTAGCCATTGTCTTGCCTACACCAAAGTGGCCAACAATAAGAGAAGAATGAGCTTCCCTTATGATGTTGACTCTTTCAACCTGTGGAATACATAGCTTGCCAAGATGATACAAAAGCTTATCATGAACATGGTAATCCAATTCCTCAACTTGGTTAGAATGACACAAAGTTGCATAAACCTCTTTAAAATCAACATCTAAAGCATATTGTTCTACATAGCTCTCATGCATGGTAGAATTATGCTTAAGAATAATTGAAGCACTAACAATAGGCCTAGAAAGCATATCAACAACTTTGTTATAAATGCCTTTTTTATGCCTTATAGCCAAGTGGAATTGTTGTAGAAAACCCATCCATCTGAAGTGCCTTGTTTGTTGTAGTTTTGTTTGTGATTGTAAGTATTGCAATGGTTGATGATCTGTGTGAATGATAGTTTCTTTTCCCAACAAATAATGTTTCCATTTTTTCACACTTTGCACCAATGCATACAACTCCTTGTCACAAGTAGGATAGTTAATCACAACACCATTAAAAGTTTCAGAATGAAAACAAATGGGCTTACCATGTTGCAACAAAATTGCTCCCATTGCATAATTGTTTGCATCTGTTTGGATCTCAAATGGTTGTCTCAAATTAGGAAGTGCAAGAACTGAGGTTGAACTGATTTTCTCCTTCAAAGTATCAAAATCTTTTTGTTGCTTGCCTCCCCATTGGAAAGCTTGCTTGATGCTTGTCACTGCATGTAATGGAGTTGCAATTGAAGAGAAGTTAGCAATAAACTTTCTCCAATATTGGGTTGCTCCCAAAAAAACTTCTTACCTCTGTCACATTGTTGGGCTTGGGCCAATCCAAAATGACTTTGACCTTGGAAGGATCAATTTTCAGTTCTCCTCCTCCAACAATATGTCCC